>JAODUP010000190.1:242500-262500 GCA_025642065.1 Paralvinella palmiformis
TATTTTTGTAGGACGGATAAATTTGATCCGTTCATCACTATTGTAGAGGGATTCGTTAATGACGAAGATGTTCTCCAGGTAATAATAATAATAATAATAATAATAATAATAATGATAATAATAATAAAACTTTAATGAAGCGCCTTTAGCAGCGCGAGCCATTCATAGCTGTTCTCACAAATATGTTCTCAACTTTCAGCTAGAGTCATTTATTACACAGTACCCAGCACAAAACGACTATGAAACTGCCCGTTACAACCAAGCTGCAAAAATTGTTTCTAAAAACAACAAATGGGCTAAGGACAATCAGTCTGACCTTGAACAGTGGCTACAAGGTCATGTAGATAGAGAGATATTGAAATCGTCGCACGTAGGAGGTAATCATGGTCTTCGAGGGAAACTGAGTAGAATTAGTGATGTGAAGACACGAGGCCGATTAAGTCGGTAGTATAGTCGATATATTATCTCATCTAAACGAAATTATAATAAATAATTTTCTCATTCCTGTGTGTGTTCTTTCATTGTAGCCAGATCAATTCATATTTACCTTCAGAAACATGAATTTGATCACACGCACGCACACGCGCGCGCACACACACACGGTCAAGCGGATAGGCGCTTTAATTTAGATCCCACCACACCTAACTGCATATACTTAGGGACACTAAATTAGGCGTGAATGAACGATAATAAAGTGATGAACGGACACGTATGAGGATTAGCTGTTAGGTTTGATAAATCATAGTATTTACTCAGGTTTGAGACGATATTTCGTTCTAGTCCAATAGTAATCCATTGTACGGTATTGCTACACGGCACGACGTTATCATGTGTTCAACTGAACACATTTTCTTCCTGATCGGGTAATAACTTGGTAACACAATTTTGTCGCGTGTTCGACTGAAACTGTTATGTTGTTTGGCGCGCCGAGAGCCCATAAAAGGCATAACATTTCAGACAACAGCTTAGCGACGACGAAACCTCTCAGACCTCTCTATCCGTATGGTTGATGTAGGTAGGATTTGTTTAGCTATTCGAACCAAAAATGGAGCTCAGATCACCTTCTGTGATATCGAAATGATTTTATGTATAGGTTACCTTTGAGCTACAGCAAATTACTGCTGAATGTAAAATGTGATGTCAAAGTATTTATCTTGTATACATGTTAACCTACTATTGAACCACATGCACGTGTTTGATGTGTTCTAGCCAAATGATTTATAAACCTCAATTGTATCTTTCATGTTTTAAATCGCAATTGTGATTTGGGAAATATTACATTAATAACTTATGCTAATCGTGAAAGCCACATTGAAGCCACCAGACAGATCATGTCATGACACTAATAGCCCATAGAAACATAATTAGTGTTTCTTTGGTGTGTTCTGGTCATTTTCAGTATAACCAGTTTTCAACGTATCATTGCTTGAACAAATATTTTATTATGTCAGATAAACCATGTTTCAAACTTGCCTGGTGTTGTTCAGCTGAACTACGGGGGAGGGTCAGGAGTCGGGACACCCTCACCTCTCAGGGGGTCAGAACCCCACCCCCATCTCTAGTAAGGATCCTCCATCTTTAAATGCAATATATCATTTTATAATAAATTACTTAGTATAAAATTAAGTATAGTTGTGATTTGACTGTTAGATAATCACTTAGTAAGTACAATTCTCCCAAGAGGCAAACATGTATTGTGGCTTGCACTTAAACAATGTTGCCCCAATACTTGCCACGAGAAACTTAAAGGTTTGGGCAAGACACGTTAGGTTGAAAGACATTCTTGTTTAGAAACATTTGGTGAGCTTTATAAACACGAGGTCACTTGCCTTGATGCTATGGTTAATCCACATGTTTATCCAGAGGTTAACAAAAGTCGTTGGAATTGCGACGGTGACAAGACTACGGCTTATGGTTTGGAAAGTAGTCTGTATAATTTTGGAGTTATTGTTTACTTCAGAGTGTAGAATAATAGTGTCGCTTCTATGAAAGGTTTGTCAGCTAAACTACAACGAAGAGATATTGGCGTCTTTGAAATATATACAATGATTGGCTTCATATACAGGAACTGAAGAGGAAATGCCAAGATTTCCAACGGTTCAGTGTAATAGCTCGAATGTACCTGCTGACACACCTCTTCTTTATTACAAGAGATCAATTGGCATTCCTTTTATTGATATATTACTGCAACAGTTCCAGCACCATTTCTCTGCAGACAACAGCTGGCTAGTGAGTACTTTGCTGAGTCTAATACTTTCTTTAATGTTCAAACTAGGGATGGCTCCCCCATATTAATTTGAATCATGGCATGACGACCTGCCAAGATCATTAGATAATGAGATATCCAGATGGTTCAATATTTGGTAAAGGCAGCCTGACAGGGCCGATTTATCTGATACTTTGATGAAATCTTTAGTATCTGCAGATCCAGAATCCTTTCCGAACATTATAATTTTACTGGTATTAGGATGTACTCTGCTTGCCACATATGCGGAAACAGAGCGTAGTTTTTTTTTGTGCTGAGGCTAATCAAAAGCCATTTGAGGAGCCGGATGGCTGACACAAGGTTTTCTGTCTTCGCATTAATGAAAATACATTACCGTAAGGACATCGATTCCAAACAAAATGCAGATATATTTTTAGTAACAAATCGATTAACAACCAATAATCCTAACAATCTGTATATACATTGAACCAATTACTAAGTCTCATACCACAGATCTTTCTTCACCGGAATGTCTGCTTCTGCTAGTATTTATTTGCATAGTATTCACTTGAAAATACGGATTTTGTAGTGACATCTAACCATTATCTGATTTCCAAATTTCCTACACCCCTCCTCGGCACTTTTTGCATCGCATAATGGCTTCACCATTGTTTCGTCCATCCATCCAACAAATCCTGGATCCGCCCCTGGTATACAACAACCAACTGAAGCCAGAGCTTCAGAAGATATTCTGGAACACCCAGGAAACGTTACGATGTGTTCTCCTTTATTGAGAATCGCAGAGTTCACACAACAATTTCACCCGGAGACAGTGAGATAACAGATTGATTTGATCAGCAGTGCATTGCGGAGGACACTAACGCCTCTTCCGCTCCAGTTGAGCGACTATTCCGTTTAGCTGGTAAGATCTTTCGCCGAGACCGATTCTCACTGAAAGACCATATATAAGTGACCCTTATGTTCATACGAATGGACTCTTAAAGTAGCATGTTTGTATTAAAGTTGGCAATATGTGAATCAATATAGGACATAAATGTTATAACTGAAAATGAATAAACTTGTTAAATATTGACTAGTCGTGTCACGTTTTTGCACACACGAATATACACAAAATTACAACATATACAGCACAGAAAATGTAATTGTAAATGTGTCCAGATACATTTGGAAGGTAACTTTAACTTATCTAGATACATTCATAAATCAGGTATTTAGATAGGCAACTGTATCTGAGCAAATTATCAAGATATATATAAAACGTATCTGTCCCATGTCTGCTACGTATATATAGATGTGTGGTGTACGTTTTTGTATGTTTAAAATTCCACAATGTATTACTTTAATTATGTATAGATTAATGGAGGTATAGATTTTAATGGATGTATAGATTCTGATGTTCTGAGCCAGTCCCACCATATATAAAGTTTTATAAATATCTATTACATAGTTATTAAATAGAAATGTAAAACTTTGTACGGTCCGTTTAAGCACAGTTACTAAATCCAATGGGCGAAGCGTCCTTCAAACCTAATTAGGCGAAGTTAATGATGAAACACCCTTGAGACATAGTTAGACCTGAATTTGAACTCCGCTGGGGGAGATATATGTCCAACCATGCTATTGCCAAGACAACGATATCATGTCAATGATTTAATGGTGCAACTGGGAAGCAATAATTATAAAAAGTGATTGTTCAAAGATACAATATTTGGTTATACTATCTTATATGAAATTAATCCATTTCTCAGTTGTTCAAATACCCGATCCAGGTTGCAAGTAGCTAATACTAATCAGTGAGCTGTGCCAATAACAAAGTTTATCTTTGTCTAAGTTGCAATAGGGGGCTAGTTGGTAGCGTGTTGGATCACAGATCATTACCACCTGAGTTTGAATCTCGGCGTGGGCATATATGAAGGGTGTTTCATCTTTGACTTCACTTCATTACCGTCGGAGGTCGGTAGGCCCATTTAGGCTACCGTGTGCACAAAAGTGGCCGTAAAACATCAGACATCATCATCATCATCTAAGCTACAATACATAGAAAAATCTAATGGTTGTTTGCTTATGCATTAGAATGGTTTTTAATAGGCTATAATTAGATAAATACAGTAATTCAGTTTTCGGTGTAATGATGTTCAGGGTAGTTGGTGAAGATACAGTCGATGCCTTTGTAAGTGAGATCGAACAAATCCTATACTAATCAAGAGAGATACAATCTGATATAATGAATGAATATTTTATTTCGAAAGTTCGAAAGCTAAATCATAAATAAAATCAGAATAGCTTTGAGGTTATACATTTTAATAAATTAGGCTGACATCGTGATATTTACAATTCCACCAGATTTATTCATATTAGATAGTAGCAGGATACCCGATGTTACCATGGAAATAAACCACTCAGTTTTTAACCACTTGGTTGAATGAAAATACCTCAAAAAGGTCATGGTGATTGTGCATACATTTAGTCCTCATAACCCAACATTTATATTATTGATGACGGAGATATACGGTTCAAAGCAACTTGACTTCTGTAAAACATAGACAAACAATTATCAGCTAAACGCTTCGGGATAAACAATGTTCTTAGATTTTCCACGTGGAGTATTGGCATAAAGATTGTTTCGGCTTCGAACACGTGAATGTCCAACAGAATCTGCCCAACTGGAGTCTAGCTGTCTTCAACGTCTGACCTTGGGATTTGTTGATGGACGTGGCGACTTAGATGCATGGGAAATTGTAGCCTCTTAAACCGAAATGGCATATCAGTGGGAATGATGGGGATTGTCGGAATGAATATTGTTTCTTGGCACATAGTAACCTCAATAACATGGGCCATTGGCTTCTTAACAGCCAGTCTTGTTCCACTGCGCAGGCATGGCGGATTCAGGACACGAAGTCACACAATCGGTGTACTTACTTTTAGAAGTAGCGGGACTCCTAGAGCTTCCAATGCATTTTGTGGGATAGTTGACCATTTGAAGCTGATCAGGAACTGTGTCTTCTGATCTGTAGCAGTGATTATTATCAGTTAGCTTCTGGAAAAGATCTGTGTAACCTGTCGAATTTCAAAATTAGAACTGAGACTTGTTTATTTAATGCTGGTTCTATGATTCATTTATAATGCTGGTTCCGGGTAACTTTTTAAATGCTAGTTCAGAGAGCAAGCGGCTTCCGTACAAGCAAAATCTTGTATGGCAATACTTGCCTCATTTTGTCCTCTTGAGACCTCATATAACATCGGAGGTCAAATCCAGTGTATCCACGAAATTCACCATGAACAATTACCCACACTGAACTTCCGTACTGATTTTCTCCGAGAACAGACAAACACACAAACAGATATATTCACAAACACGTATTAGATTAATAGATAAATATCTCCATCTTGGCCATGGTAGACCTATGGTATTTCAGAGTAGCTTATGCAACTAAATTCCTCGATACGATCTTTCCTATTTCTTATAAGTACACTAATTTGGGCTTGATGATTTTCTTTGGCATGATAAGGACAAAAGAAATGCCGATTGGGACTAATAATTAAATTTAATAAAGAAAACAATTTTAAGATGATACTTTTCCAGGTGTTAATAGTTGTGTTTTGTTGAAATTAGAATAATGACATCATTTATGTTTTGTTTTGATGAAGTGATGCTGGGGTACCCCAGTAACAGTAGCTAATAGCTAGTCATGTACGGACTTTAGAGGAATAATCATTTCCCACACTAACAGGAAGGCCATAAAAACCAAAACGCTCTTAATATTCCAGGCGGATTCTGCCATTAGAAAAGCATTTTTTTTTTTTGGTTCTCGGGATTGACATTATATATTATTGTCTGATTCTATTCACGTTATGGCCACTGATATTGGTCGTACCTGTTGTAAATGATGACCACTGGTACCATACACAGAAAACTGCTATGCTACGTAATTTCTTCGATCAGACAGAGTACGTCACGTAAAGATATTCCTTTGCAATATGTACATACTTCTCCATCTGAATTCTCACATAAGGACTGAGTTCGAATCTTGGCATGGGCATATCTGAAGGCTGTTTCATCTTTCTCTTCGCTTTATTAACGTTGGAGGTTGCTCGGCCCATTTAGCTTACCATGTGTACAAAAGTGGTTGTAAAACATTAATCATCAATCATCTCAGCAAAGGAAGGATGTGCAGTCACTCCACGAATCTACAAGTTTGTAAAGTTTATAGATATTTGGAATTAAAAGGTATAATCTTTGATTAATTATTGACTGTTGTTAATTAGCTGGAGTAGTCAACTGTGAAAAGTGCATGTCATATAACTGACTTCCTTAAGCACAAACTTCCTAAACTATACACATTCATGTGACTTTTGATGGAAATGTTTCTCTAAACAGTCAACTTGAACAAGTTGGTTTCCAAAAGACAGCTTGAGCCTGCTTAATTGTATTGTATGCCACATCTTCTAGTCAGTTGGTAGTAATTCGCCAGTAGTTTATAAACAGTAGTCATATTAATTAGAATTAAAATATAAATTTAAAAAATAAAAAATATATATATATAAATTAAAATTTATGAGGTCGGGTTTTCCAGTATCTAAATAATCACTTATCTGAAGTAAAAACCTCGTCTATTTTATCAACATTTTCATATTAATTTTAAGATAAAAGTTAGACGACATATGATTTCATACAATACAATTCCCAGGCAATTATCAGTATCCTATATAATCGTCTATGTAGCACATCGTTACTTTATTCTATTTGACACACAATGAAGCGTCTTCTTGTTTTCTTTTTGTTTGCAACAGACCTAGCAGTTGCTCTAATTGGGCCAACAAGTAATATATATATATATATATATATATATATATATATATATATATATATATATATATATATATATATATTCTAATGTTGCTATTTGTTTTTTTCTTCTTTTGACAGCTATAAGCCATTCATCATTATTTGTATGTCAAATGCAATGAGGCATATTATATCGAGAATAAGATGATATCTAAATTCCGGTATGTTTATAGTCAATAGTCCAAGTTTTGTAAATGTTTTAAGGGTTTCACGCACCCTACTTTTGTCCTTCTTTTTCAGCCCAGGAAGAAGGAGATACGTCTCTTGGGAGGTTGCCAACAGATCTCTGGCCAGTTCACTACGTGTTAGAGTTACAGCCGGATTTCTACGATGACGAGCCACCATTCTACTTCAACGGTTCGGTCATAGTAACATTTGAAGTTAGCAATCCGACGTCCGTTATTTATCTCAACAACTGGAGGCTATCCATAGACGAGTCCAGTCTGTTTGTCTTCACGGATCCAAATACCCCCGTACCTGCTCCGGATCCAGTTTGGCTGAGGACAGAACATGACGAAACCTTAGAATTCTACAAGGTTTGGTATTTATACGTATTACATTATTAATCATTATAATAGCTATTTATAGGCTTAAATCGGTAAGCTTAATAAGGCATCATTATTATTATTAGTACGAAACTAACCATTTATATATCGATGGCCCACTCTGTATAATTACATAATCGCATATATTGTGTTTAAATTATACAGATATTTTTAGAAGACGACCTACTTGATGGTGCCGTGTACCAACTGGGGATGAACTTTAGTGGAGAGATCCTTCCACCTTCCAATCAATATGGACTGTTCTACACCACCTATAGGAGTATTATCGACGGCTCACTTAAGTACATCAAACTTATTACTCTTCTATCCATATAATACGGCTCTTACAACCTTCCGTTAGTAGACTGTTTATAAATCAATATATTATCTAGTATTAAAATATGGTAATGTTATCACATATAACTACTGTTATTAGGTATCAAGTGGGGACTCAACTACAGTGGGCAGCAGGCAGACGACTGTTTCCACATTTTGATGAGCCGATGTTCAAGGCAACATTCGAAACTACTCTCGTCAGAAAGTCACACGTTGTAGCTCTATCTAATGGTAATTTGTTGTCGTCCGAAGACAGGTAAATATAGATGTTACAAAAAATATTTGTTTTGTGTGCTATCTCGCAAAAAGTAGAAATGCAAAAAATCTCTTCCAAATTAATAATTTTCTTCGTCAACTTATTATAAATTTATTTAATTATAAATTAATGATTTCCTTTGCTTAGTCGAAGAAGGAAGCAAAATTAATCATTCTAAATATTTGCTCTGTTCCAGATTGTTCTGTATATTTCAGTAGTACACAACAAGTTTAATCCTGTTTTGTGCTTTTAGAGGTGATAACTGGATAGCAGATACGTTCAACACAACCGTTAAAATGTCCTCATATCTAAACTGCTTAGTAATCGGTGACTTCGCTTACCTTGACGCACCGTCCGAATCTGGTATTCCGGTAAGTAGCAACCCCTCGGAATCTTATAAGTATTTCTCTATGAATTTGTAACCTAAAGTATGCAATGTCTTCATATATAAAAAGGGTTTTACTGATGTAAACGTATCCACATAATTTAGGGTTTTAATGATATATATATATATATATATATATATATATATATATATATATATATATATATATTCTTTCATAAATACGTGTGTGGGCACGGCCAGAATATATACAAGATCTTAAATTTGCGCAGTCGCAAGTAGCAGGGATCCATGACTATTTTCATCAGTATACGGGTATTGCGGATCCTATGCCAAAACTAGGTGTGTTTATTGACAAGACATTGATGTAAAATATGTAATTCTTATGATTATCTGATTTGTGTTACTGAGCCAATGTGACAGTGTATATACAAGACTTAAAAACATTTAACCTATATACCAATCTATATCTTTGTCGACGGAAATTGTAAATACAGTTCCACGCATTCAATCAATTATTATTTGTATACTACTACTACTACTACTACTACTAATAATTAATAATAATAATTATTATTATTAATTATTATTATTTTGTTTTTAAATTATTATTATTATTGTTATTATTATTATTATTATTATTATTCAACAGACCACATAGCTATACCTGGGTATACGATAGGTGCCATGGAGAACTGGGGACTAATTCCATATGGCGAGTTCTACATGCTATATAACGAATCCGTTGATACTCTGGCAGATCAACGGCTCATCTCTAGTGTGATTGGACACGAAACAGCTCACTTGGTCTTAATAGTCTTCCTACTCTCATTTCACATTTATGATTATATCAGATTTCAAAAGATGGCTATTTAAGGAACTAGTCTCCATGTCTACATTTTATGGTTTATAGTGGTTTGGCGATTTAGTGACGTGTAGATGGTGGACCGATATGTGGCTGCACGAAGGGGTGGCCTCCTACTTTGAAGATCTTCCTTACGACACAGTTTGGGGAATGCCTGCGGTACGTTTTCAAACAGCATCGGCTGTTTCCCCTACATTAGAAGTATGCAAAGTACTGCCAAATTTTTATCTGCAAACCACAGTCCGTTGTCGTACTGCAACCATGCTTGCAAATAAAGCATCTTCAATTTACAGTTTGAAGAAGCCATTAAAAGTAAGATCGAACCGACGTTAGACAAGGATGATGAAAATACTACGGCACCCGTAAGAAAGGTTGTGGAATCACCTTGGGAACCTCCTTTCACTAAGACGACCTATGGAAAGGTACGGAACTATGTCAAACCTTATAAAGTAATACAAAAGACACTAAATATCATAAGTTCTCTTCATCCGACCGATATCCAATGTGATATATAAAGTTTAATTTTAGGGATCGGCCGTTATCAGAATGTTACGTCAGATCTTAGGACCTGAAACGTTTCAAAGGGCGTTTAAGGTAAGAAGATAGTTAAAGAGTGTATATGTATTGAAGTGATCACGTAGAGTAGAATGTTTTGCTTTCCTTTACAGGGTCATGATCCATACTGACAGCATAATAAAATGTTTTGTTTCTATTAAAGTTGTTCTTGAACAGATTCGCTTTTGGGAACGTCGAGACTGATGATTTTTGGCAAGTGATGACAGATGTAAGTAACCAAACAGTTATAGAAGGTGTTCTGTGACATGGCATCTAAATATTAGCACAGAGATGACAAAATAGACGCTTTACTCGGAACCACGCATGAGCTAATTATGTATCTTATTTTGGCCACATACAATAGGCCGTAATCCAAGAAATTTTATTGTGTTTTATGTGCTGTATTTGTAATATTATTTCTAAGCTTATTGTTAATACAAACGATAAAGTATACTAATATCCTGTAGTGGGGACCTGGTGGAGTTTGAAAAATTTCCAGTAACGACAGATGTTTTAACGTCAAGCCTATGATTATCGAATTATCTGCAATACACACGCGCGCGCGCCCTCACGCACGTACGTACAGAAATATATACACACACAGTGTGTGTGTGTGTGTGTGTGTGTGTGTGTGGGTGAGAGAGAGAGTAACACGTTTCCTTATTTCTCCGAAAGGGTGCAATAAAGCCACGGTTTATTGAAGTGTTGACTTAGCATTGGCTTCGTTATACCGCGTTTTTTCAGCTGCAATCGTTGTAATTCCTATGGTGTTTTCTTTTAGAATCTGACAATGTTATGCCGACCAATTGACCTGGATTATAGACATTTATATTATTTGGGAGTTTTTAGCTATTTTTAGTGAAGATAATATGCAATTTATTCAGCAAGCAGAAATAGATGGTGTTTTGGACACCGATGGCACGAAGTTATTCATTAAAGAGAAGATGGATCCTTGGATAGATCAGAGAGGTTATCCTTTGATAACTTTGACTAGGACGGCTCCAGGATCTGTTAATGCCACCCAGAAAATATTTCTCAGTCCAAAAGATCAAACAATGCCAGTATCACCTTTTATGTATGTATGTCTTGACGAAAATACTTTGTAATTAAAAGATAAACAAATAAATATGTATATTTGTCGATGCTCTTCGCTAATGAATAAACATACACTATAATAAACAATAGCAGATGATTGAAAGTAAACGCTTTATAAAAGAAGTATCCATGTTCTGTATGAAATTAATTCATGACCAGTTTTGTATTTGTTTAGGTATGAATGGTATGTGCCTCTCACAATAACAAACCAAGAATCTCTTAACTGGAGCACAGAAACAAAAGATTGGCTCGACAGAGAAAATAGTGAGTTTTTTGTTATGCCTTGCAAATATTTTATATCACGAATTAAATATTGGATTTTTTATATTTAGTTAATTCCGCTCGTAGATAAATCTTCATTCAGTATGCTATTTAATGCGATAAGGAGTTGATAATTTATAATATTTGAGGTCAAGTTCCATAACTGCCGAATAAAATATTATCTCCAGAAACGATCACCGATGGGATCCCGAATTCGATGGACCAGTGGTTCATTGCTAACGTCGAGCAAGCAGGATTCTTCAGGATCCAATATGATAATGAAACATACTTCCAAGTGGTCGATCAATTAGACAACGATGCCAGCGTAAGGTTCTTTGTGTTAATGTTCTTTTTTGTTGTAGCTAAATCCAACAACTTGTAATCAATGTTGTTAACGTAAAATGTTAAATACGGCTTGTGGTTGGTTTTGTTTTGGTTACATATCGATGTATGCCATATAAAAGGGATCATCAGCTAGCAAACAGTCGATTTTGTATGTCCTTCATATGCAATAATTATGTAACGGTTTTTATTTATGTTATTCGGTGGCTGAAAATTCATTTAAATATTGCTTGAACGAGTACCATTTTCGCCTTTTTATTTAAAACAAAAACCATATATAATATTAAGTATACACACAACATATTGCATGTATTGCACCTTTTTTCTATCGTTTATTCCAGTAATATTTTTGCGCCGTCGTTTAGAAATTAACGTAGGTCATCAAATGTTCTATTTCAATATCAGGCTTGTGATGATGATGATGTTGAATTTGACCAATGGATATTTAGTATAGGCTGCATTGCTAATAGTCTAGAATCGATTGTTAACATTTGTATTCTTATTTGTATGATGTATGACATTTAATAATACCATTATTTATGTATCTGTCATGTCAACATGAATTTTAAATAACAAAACATTAATTAACTAGGACCGATATGGAAACAAAATATGCATTTTAAACTTAAGATAAATGCGCAATTTATTTATGAATGATGTGAAATGTTAGAGGTTTATCGAGTAACCAAAAACTTTCGAATTGATTATATTATGCTTTTCATCCAGATAGTTCCCAACATGACCAGATTTGCAATCCTGAATGATGCTTTTGCAATAACCAGGTGCATGTAAATTTTGTTTTTCAAAGTGTCATTAAAATAGGAACATATAAGTATGAAGTAAATGTTCACTGCTGCATTGTTATACCTATTTAGATGTGCGTGGATTGTGTTTGTATTTAAAATGTGCATGTGTTGATAGGGCTGGACTACAAACCGAAGTTCAAGCTATGGAAGCTACTCGATTCTTAGACGAAGAGGATAACTTTCTAGTATGGGACACGGCAGATAAAGCTTTAGCTTATACTTCACTGATGCTCTCAAGATATTCAAGTTCTTATGGCGCATTCCAGGTAATATTAAGCATCGACATTCAAAGCTAGAAACTTGTATAATGCCTCATCTATTTGGATGGCTCGTTCTAACTCGCTCTCTCAATGTTATGGTCATACATGAACAAAGTTATAATTAAATGCAGAAGTTTTGGAAATATTGGTGTCAAAGTAGAAAAAGCCAATGAATAAAAAATGATATATTAGGAGCTGTGTAGAACTAATTAAAGTTATTTCACACACACATGCACGCACACACAGAGAGGGGGATAGAGAGAGGGGGAGATATAAAGAGAAAGGGGAGGGAAAGAGAGAGATATATATATAGGGGGATGGAGGGAGAGAGAGATAGGGGGTGAAGCGAAGGAGGGAGGGAAAGAGGGAAGGAAGACGGGAGGGATAGAGAGGGGGAGGGAGTGTGTGTGAGAGAGAGAGAGAGAGGGGATGGAGGGAGAGAGAGATAGAGGGGGGAGGGAGGGAGAGAGGGGGAGGAGGGAGAGGAGAGAGGAGAGGATGCAGAAATGAGTCCACCAAAACCCTGAAACAGTTGTCATATGTTATTTCTTTTGTTAGAATTATCTCCTATCTAAAGTCGATCCAGCTTATGCAAGATTTGGTTGGGACAACACAGGATCCAATAATTTTGAAAGGTAACATAAAGTGTTCCTCTTAAATGTATAGCCAACAATGCATAAGACACGTCGTTTCCTTTACTGATGGGTGTAAGCATCATTTAGATTAAGGTGTAGTATTTTCAAAAACATTTGAGCTGATCTACAGGTAGATAATTATTTCTTAGTAATGGAGTGCTTATAGTTAATGTAACAATGGGATGTCGATTTCCTAATGCTAATAAATTGTTGACTGATAATTGCTTGGTGACATCCATAGATAACAAATCCCGTGCCAGTGAATATAGAGTTGGATACGTTGTTTTGGCGTTTATCAAAACATAATCAATAATCGACAAAACAGTTATCTTTGTATGTCAATTCTCTGTTTGCTCGTACTATGAAATTTGGCACAGTATTAGAAAACGAAGATAGATGATTCGTCCGTCATTTAACAAAAATCATGCTCAGTTAAAGGTGTACTAATTGATGCACGTTTATTTGTTGTAGAGCAGCTCGAGCTGTTGTAATAGAGTTAGCCTGTAATTATGGTAACACTGACTGTGAAACGGAAGCTCGTTTTCGCTTTGACATGTTCATGGCGGATCCTACGGTCAACAAGTACGTGAATGAGTGATTGGAAAGAAGAAAAAACGCCATTTAAGAATTGTTTTGATTGAAAATAATTCCTTAAACATTCAAACAGTGAGTCGGTGGATGCGAATACAAAACAGTAAAAACTGTTATGTCTATGTTTATTT
Organism: Paralvinella palmiformis; assembly: GCA_025642065.1. Lineage (NCBI taxonomy): Eukaryota > Metazoa > Annelida > Polychaeta > Terebellida > Alvinellidae > Paralvinella > Paralvinella palmiformis. Next base: position 256,595 of record JAODUP010000190.1, read on the forward strand.
TTAATACAGCATTCCTGTGGATTTCCAAGTACCTGTCTACTGTACTACTATCCGTAATGGAAATCAACAGGATTGGGATGCCTTGCACACCTATTATCTGGATATACAGGGATCACTACTGAGGAACACACAGGCTGAAGTAGACAGGATTCTTGCCTCGTTGGCTTGTAGCGAAGATGATGTTGTCTTAACCAGGTAAAATGTATATATCTTATAACGGATTTCCTTAATATATCCATAATAAGTTGTTATTCGATTATTAAGATGGAAAAAAAACAATTAGAAAAATTGTTAAGGTTCCTTTTAACTTGTTTAAATTCATTGTTATTCAATGTGATAACGACACGATTCTCTTTAATGATAAACATAACTCGCCTATAATGTATTAGTCAGTATCCCAGAGCTCGTGACCTGGTTTGGCTCTGAATTAATCAAATTGATTAAATCATTGATTAAATCAACATGAAAAAAATCAAAACTTTTTGGATTTTTCTTCAGATTATCTTAAATTTATACTTACCTGAGTACTCAATTTGTTTGTGCCAATTTATAATAATAATCCTCAACTACACTCAACAATAAGACAGCAGACATTTATTTAATTACTGGGTCCTACATGTGTGTTTACAGCTTTGCTGGATTTAAATAATTGATTGGTGTATTGCTTGCACTTGGACTTTGGTACGTTGTGTTAGGCGAGTGATACATGTCATCCTACATAGTTTAAATATATACATAAAACTTTGTTTTAATTCCTTAGAAAGGCTAGGAATAAAATGGTCTGCCCATTGGGTATATTATGATAATTCACTTATTTACTTATTTTCAGAAATACATATTATTTCTTATAAGATTTGTCGAGAATGTTGAACAAATCAAATTAATTGATTCATTCGAAGAAGTCCGATTTATACGATTGTTTGTCAAAATCACGATTTTTTCCAACCCTCCCTTGGCGTCATATCCTAGTGTGACTTGTATACCTGCGATGTTTCATCTGACAATCTGATTTCCTTTAGCAACATCCTTGCCTCTATATCATATAGTTATTGTTCTAGATATGAACAGCACCGAGACTAACCAGAGTTTACATATTTTATAGATATATCAATATGACCTATGACATGACGTACATCAAGCTAACAGATGCCAACACTGCTCTAGACGCAATAGCTGGGTCAAGTCGAGGTCGTTGGGTTCTTTGGAATCATTTCAGTGACTCGTGGAACTCAAACCCTGTGCACAGTAAATATATATATATATATATATATATATATATATATATATATATATATATATATATATAGAGAGAGAGAGAGAGAGAGAGAGAGAGAGAGAGAGAGAGAGAGAGAGTTTATTAAGCTAAGCACTATTAGATTATTATAATTAATTAATTATAAGAGTCTAAGAGTGACTATAATTCAGGCTCTCTTTGTGTGTTTTTTTGCGTGTGTGCATGCGTGCATAAGTGCATGCATGCGTGCGTATGTGCGTGCGTGCGTGCGTGCGTGCGTGCGGCACGGCACGCACGCAGTGAGAACGAACAACCAGACAAATTGCAGTACTGCGTCATACTCTGAATTTGCTGATCATAAATGCAGTGACTTTTGTTAAATAGATAGTAAGAGATCAGGTGTTGGAGATAAGACTATAGCTGATCACAACAATTAGGGGATGTTAGCGTTAACAATACTAGAAATATTCTGCGAAAATATCGCCTGAATATTCCAACATAGAGTCAAAATACTTTTACTGTGTTTTATTTATTTATTGCTAGGGTAAACAAATGGGATCCGTTCCATACTATTGTAGAAGGCTTCGTAACAGATGAAGACGTTATCCAGGCACGTTTTGTTATCATGACCAACGTTTAACATACCGTGTGGTATTAATTAAGTTGAGAGATATTCTGGTGAAAATGTCATGTTATTTAAAAGCAAATTCTGATTTGTTTACATATTTCAGCTTGAGGCTTTCATGACGCAATATCCGCCCGCGGACGACAATGAGATAGGTCATTATGACACGGCAATCAGCACGGTAAACGAGAACAATAACTGGGCAGAAGACAATCAGTCTGACCTTGAACAGTGGCTTACGAGGTCACATAGACGGAGAGCTTATAAAATCATCACGTGTAGGAGGTAATCATGGTCTTCGAGAGAAACTAAGCCGAATCAGTGATGTGAAAAGACGAGGTCGATTAAGTACTTGGTATAATAAATATAATTATCTGATATAAAGTAAATTATAATAAATTATTTCTGCGAGACAGTATGTGTATATTCATTGTTTGTAGACACATGCTTTCACATATATGAGAGTGAGTGAGTGAGTGAGTGAGTGAGTGAGTGATTAATATTTAACGACATATTACCATTAAAAGGATCACATAGTGTTGATTCCTTTTTACTCGGCTCATACAAGATCCCCCGGGGGGAGGGACTACATTGGTCTAATTGTAAGCCACGAAATTGGTGGTTTAAAGGTGACGTGAAAAGAAATGTCACATTTCGAAATAAATATAACGTAAAAAACAATTAATTTATTCCCTATCAAATGCACTAACAAACTCAAAACAATTCTAACCACCAGTTTTCATATTTCCATTAAAATCTTCCCTGATCCTTAATTTCCGAACTTTCACGAGCCATTTTTAGTGTGTAATACGCTCGCCAGGGAGTATCGTGTGACGTCATCTTTGACAAACATCACATGGTGACGCAGCTTTGTTTACAAGCGTCCTGACCAGTTCACAGACAAAATATCAGATTCCGACGAATGTTTTGACCTTCTCCGGAATATCAAGCCCTACAATTTTGAACCACTTGCGAAAAGGGCCACAGACAGTGAATAATTAGCTGCAGCAATTGCAGACGTGAACTCAGAGCAGACACCTGTGCCGTCGACACCCGGCCTCAGTCCACAACAAGAGTTAGGTTGCTGTGTACATTCTTAACCATATTTTCGGCCTATTAAGGCTTGAATGAAGGTCATGGCAATGCAATGCAGTTATTATCTTATTTTGTAGCATTATTTTGTTGGATTATATCATACGTCGTTATGATGACCTGCTTGCTTCATAATAATAATAATAATAATAAGAATAATAATTACAAACTTCCATAGAGCTAATATCCTAGAGAAGATTCGAGCTCAGTGACGCACCTAGTACAGGGGTTAGGCTATCGCATAGTACAATGCAAAATTCATCAACAAATTTTAGGGCAGTTTGCTTTGGCATCAAGATGATATTGGAACTGGGTGGCGATTTTGTTTTACCGCTTAACTTAGATTGGACCCATTATTGGGAAAGGCGGAAAATAAAGGAATTACCTGATATTTGTTTGTGCTGGTATAATAGTGTGGGGGGAGGGGATCAATCATATCCCGTTGGATTGGAATATTAATTTTTGGTGAATACTTGGACTGTGTTATGAGATGTTTTGTCTTGTGGAAAAAAGATGTCGCAATTTTCTTCCAAAAATTTATTTCTGTTTTTTTCAAAAGTCTATAATGTACCCCTAATCATTCCAAAAAGCCTGTGTTTTTATTTTTTTAACAGAAGAATGTTTAAATGAACGCATACATAATAATTTTTTGGGAATAAATGATTACATAAAAGCTGTTTTGGTCACAATAAATGTGTACTTAAATAATACCGTAGTATGTCAATATTGCCGAGTATTAAAAATGTTAAAATACTGCTCTTTCACAACTGATTTGTTTTACAGTTATCTTACTATATTTGAATATCAGACATAGAACCTATTCGTTATATTCATTGCTAATTTGTAGGATTCAAATTCACTTGCTTTGAATTTGGGAAATATGAAACACTACTTAGCATTGTCCTATGAAATATACATAAATGACCATGATTGTTGCTCAAAAGGAATATTTGTTTTATTCAACGGAAATTAACAAAATATATTCCAGTCATCTCTGTGACAAGCGACCATCGTACATCACAGTAATGGGTCAGTAGTACATGCTTAGCCCTATGAGTGTCAGTGATCCTTGTTAGATTGAAGGATCGCCGTCATCTTCATTATCGTCGATCCCCAATGGGAAGGTCCTGACTGACGTTGTCACACTCTTCTTCATCTGCATCACACGTACTCATCTCAGAGCAGCTGAGATTCTGAGACCTGCAAGAATAGCTGGACCTGCATTTGCTCTTTTTGCAGGAAAATTTTACCAAGTGTGTAATTGATGCTGGAACTGGAGGACCCATTGTTGTGATGGGAACTAGTCGATCTTCTTGTGTCTTCTAACCGTATCCAGTTGCTGGTAATGTGCCCGAGCAATGGCTTCATGTAAAGCTCCTCGTGTCGGTGGTAGTTTTTGAGCACACCCGTCACAACAATACCAGGCTCAAACAGTTGGCATACAAATGCCTCAATGGCGCATTCTATGATGACTGTCAACTCCATATATGTCGGCTTCAAACCAGACTTCCTCAAGCCCACTATCTACTATCGCATTGCCAGCTGCGTTGTATGCTCTCTTGGGAGTTGAGATATGTGCTGGGTGGAAACAGGTCTGAGTCAGGGATAATAATATTGTAAATAATATTGTAAAGCGCCTTAGAGCAGCTTCTAGCTGAATAGTGCGCTGTATAAATATCACATATTATATTATTATGAGCTCGATCTGGTATCAGAGGTAGAGCGTTTACTTCTGTAAGAGGCTTTGTTGAGACCAAAAGTGAGTAATAGGCAGTCCATGTAGGTATGATGTGATGCTTAATCGCACTACTGGATGGAGTTACTTATTCTGTGGGATCTGGGTCATCTTGTGGGATGTTGTTCATGCTCTGGGCATCTTTACCTTCAGTGGTGCGCATGAGCGTGTGTGAAAGTAGCCATCCTGTGTCTTGTGCAGAGCATGGTTGCATGACATCAAAATTGTCTAAGGCTTGAAGTTAGCAAAGGTAGTAACACTATTGAAACATTGTTTGCTTGGTGCACAACAAGGACCAGTAAAATATTACTTATTCACAAAATGCAAAGCAAGTTTTAAAACCCCAAAAATTGTTTTTTTTAACCCTTTGTTTTTCTAGGGAAAAAACATTTATATGATTTTTTCAACTGACTGAAAAGGCGAAAAAATTTTAAAATTTAAAACTTGAATTTTTCTGCCGTTATTTTTTACTATTTTTTGGGTAAGAAAACCTTTTCCTTGTGGAAAAACCATTTAAAACTATCTTTTTCAGAAAATGGAAGTTTGGATTTTGGAATCTTCCTTTTTTTCCCCTGTGGTTTTTTTTGTGTGTGGGTTTTTTTGGTTTTTTTTGGTTTTTTCATTTTGTTTTTGTTTTTGTTTTTTGTGTGTGTGTGTGTGTGTGTGCGTGCGTGTGTGCGTGCGTGCGTTTGTGAGTGTGTTATTAGACACATATAAGACGGTATTAGCATTGTTTGATCCTTTGAGCTCAGGACGATTTTCTGAATGGAATTAACAGCTCCCAGAGTCGTCCTAATCAAGGTTATCAAAGGATAACCTCTTTGATCTATCCAAGGATCCATCTTCTCTGTAATGAATAACTTCGTACCATATGTGTCCAAAACGCCATCTATTTCTGTTTGCTGAATAAGTGGGAGTTTATAATTAATACAAAAACTTACAACAGCATCACATTAAAGGTCAATGCAGCTTAAGTTTGAATTGAGAACTTTACAGAAATCTAAATTTATCTAAATTCTTCCAAACATCTGTTAAATCATATAAACATAGACAGGTAGCTAGAAAGGTAAGTTCAGATCAGAAGCTCGACATGCACACAAACAGGTAGGCAGGCCGGCAACCATCCATCCACACACAGGTTCACCCCCTCTCGCCCTCATAGAGAGAGATAGTGCCTGTGTGTGTGCGTGCTTGCATGGCGTAATGATATAATTATTTGT
>JAODUP010000190.1:267500-437500 GCA_025642065.1 Paralvinella palmiformis
ACGTCCCCCTTTATTTTAAATAATTCAGTGGAGACGGCAGCGCCGTTTAACGTGGTCAGCCACCCACGATGTAGTGAGCCGAGAAATTAATCCCTGGAAAAGTTTCGACCTCTTACGGGGTTCGAACCTGCGACCGTTGGCACCAAGTGCCAGGTGCTTAACCGCTAGGCCACCGGAGCTCACTGTTAGCTTAATTATCTAAGCAGCCCTATTTATAGCTATTTTTCAATTGCTGTATCTTTCTTCAAAGCAATACTATATAAACTATATAACCCAATTGTCTTTATCATCTTTAACCTGGTACATTTAGCCAATATTTTCTCATTTGACGATTTTGTTTCTATTTTCTTGTCTGAGATATTATTCACACATACCTGAGATATGTCATCATCTGTCGCAAATCCTTCCACTACTGTTTCTAAAGTTTTCAGTTTGCTGACGCTGGATAATAAACGCAACATTTATTCATCTATTCACATAGCTGATTATAACCTGTAAAATACACTGGTTATCGCTTGTAGTAATGGCATTTTAACAATGTTTATGTCTCTATTAATGATATAATTTCTGACAAAATACTTATAAATACCCATTTGGGGTGGGAGTATTGTTCCAGTTATTCTGTAGGTTTTCCCACATTTTCCCATATATATATAGCGTATATTATACTAGTCTACAATAAATTATTGGTACAGATAAAAACGAAAAGTGAATGCCACCTCTGGACGATTAATCAGGGTACTGATATTAGAGGAGCGACTTGCTGAGGCATGTAATATCTGATAAGGGTGTGGTGGTAAGTAATCAGTTGCGTGTGAGTTTAGTGATTAAGCCATGTAAATTTCTGCGTCAATAATTAAATTATTTAACAATTAAATTTAATAATTCAATAATTCAATAATTTTTAAGCTTCCTTAGTTTAGTCATTTAATTTAATAATTTATTAGTTTAATTCAGTAATTTATTATCATAAACTTGATCCAGTTTTGCAGAAGCTTTAGCATGCCCCTTTATTTCCAATAAGTTATAAAACAAATTGAAAGGACTGACATTATAATTAATAGCGCGAAATATCTTTAATGAAATTAGCTATCTAGAGATATACTCTATAAGGATTTGCCTGTGTTATAAAGAACGCGCAGTACATCGTAGGTAATCGTAGTTTTGAATGATCCAAAGGGGACAGAAGAATGTGATAAAACGTTTCAAACCGTGAAATAAAAAATGTCTATTTTATGGTCACTGGTTATACGCATAGTATAGAGAAAGGGAACCCATCGATCTCCAAAGACAGTGAAACGAGATGAAAGATAAATAGGCTGGGATTTGAATCCAGCTGCTATAGGTCTGTGGCCGCCTATGCTACCAGAGAAAGGCCCTGATGAACCTTTGCACTTTACTTTTGGTTACGAAACATACTCCAGAATGATACAAACAGGAAGTCTAGCTGTAGACGTATTAAGACTAGGACACTGATTAAGATTGATGATGATGTTTGATGTTTTAGCCTACTTTTGTGTGCAATGTAGGGTGAATGAGTCGAGCGACCTCCAAAGATAATAAGGCGAAATGAAAGATGAAACATCCTTCGGAGTAACATATTCGGAGTGTACTGTCCAACGCCTTTGAATGGCTCTGCTATTAAGGGCAATTTATTAAAGTTACATTATTACTATTATTATTATTATTATTATTAGTAGTAGTAGTAGTAGTAGTAGTAAAGCAGCACATCTGATTGATGTCATATTTTGTTCAGATTTAAACGTCTCATTCGTTTTAACCTTGATCCTGACATGATCTTATACAACTATATCGAATCAACTTATAGGAAAGTATATACTTTCTAGGAGACCGTTATAGATGAATTAGGCAAAATAACATTCTTGTTTAACATAATGTTCATTTCTGGCTTCGTTGCCCTCCGAACACAAGAAAATGCAGTCATCAGATGATGTATTCGAACCATCATCTGTTTCACGTTTTGATCACAGAGCCATCTTAACCCACCACTTAATTAAATGATATACGAAATGTTCTAACACCATTATTGGTTTTTAATCTGGTTTGGGCATGGCTCGTGCTGAAGTAGGGCGACTTGCGTGTGGTTTTTCGTTTAAATTGGCGTTTTATTATAATTAATCAGCAAAACACGTACCTGTTTTCGAGGGGATTCGCTACAAATTCACCAAAACGAGAGATGGCGTTTTGTTGACAATCCGGATTGCCAAAGTTACACGCCAGTGTTTGTAACAACGCTCTCGCTTCTCTGAAAAAAACATAGTAAATTACAACTTACTATTACCAACTGTTACATGTAGAGTATTACGATCGTCGTTTTACTTACTGTCTCATGACGTCATCATTACCATTATCCCAACCAAACCTCGTGTACGCTGGATCAATCTTTGTACGGAAGTACTCCTACAAAGGTTAGATGAACCAAAACATCATTATATATTCAGCGATTAAATATCTTATTGGGTTCAATATGAGTTATAAGTAGACGGTATTTTCATGAGTAATAATACGGGAGAGAGAGAGAGAGAGAGAGAGAGAGGGCGAGAGCGAGAGAGAGACTTAAATAAGCGAATGGCGGTAAAACAAAAATGATCGTCTTTGTTTCGCCCCGTTTAAAAGTACCAATTATTAATTTTACTATGAGTCAGGAATCTCATCAATCTGCTGACTAAGTTAGAACTATCGGTGTGACCTTGGAAGTGCACCTTACTGTGAACCCGCATATGGACGCGCGTGTCCGAAGTTTCATGTTTCCATCTGAAGAACACATGAAATGTCCAAGGTTTCAATTTATTGTTGGCACCGAAGGTTATGTTTAGGAGGTTTGGCCATCGATCATTCCACTATAATTGGGTAACTAATTATTGTTGAAACTTGCCGTACACTCTCGGTTTCGTTTTCTGTCTCTGTCGGTGTGCAAAGTCACGGTTCTTCGGTAGATTGATGTTAGGAAAATGCATTCTATGAGTTAATAATCGCCCGTTCATCACACTTCGCGGTTTGTAGCCAATTATTGTCATCACACACGTGTATAGATTTGGTGACCGCGGGGTTTGGTTGTGTTTATCTTGTGATTAGTTAAAATGGAAGTACTTGATTTATCGGTATTCGTTGTTTGGTGGTTGTTTGTATTGTATTCATGTCTTTGTAATGTGGTTTGGATATGTGACAGTTTTGTTTAGTAATTGTTTGTCTTATGGTTCAACCAAGTCAGCGTATTTTGGACCAGGTGGCCATGTGGCTCTACTGGACAACAACGCTGACGGTGCTGAGGGGAGAATTTATATATATATATATATATATATATATACCTAGATTTTAAAAGAATAAAGCTGATTTTTCTTGACTTAAAAGCGCCTATATGAGTTTGGAGTTTTGTATGCTGAATGAGAATGATTAGACACTGAGATACACAAGTTGACAAAGTAACGAAGACTAACTAAATTACTAGATAGCCGAACCTGCCTGAGCACTGAGTAGTTAAGGCCGAGAACGTGACCAGTCCAGAATCTCGGTACCTTTGAGGTGGAGGTAAAGGTTGATTAACGTCAAAAATAATCTTCCGTTTTCAAATTTCAAAAACTTTTAGATATATTTCAATGTGTCTTGTTAGTTCATAATCAAAAAAATTAAATGCTGGAAAAAATCTGGACGGAAGTCTCATGCGGTGTCGTTTAGTCTTGCTCGCAGTTCAACAAAGTAATACTAGCGAAGGAAAAATCGAATGATTGATGCAATGTCGCGAGACTTGCGCGTGGCATGTGTCTTTATTACGCCAGGAAAAGGGTATGCATTTACCATAATGTTTCGCAAGTAAAAAAGTTGCGGAAAAAACTATTTTTAAAAACCCTTATGTTTTTCAACTACTCCCGTAGTCCTATTTTTTTTAAACCGTAATGACTACGAAAACCATAGTAATTGACAAGTCTGCAATCACGTAAACGAGTCTTTTTTTCCACTGGCAGATCCATTTATACAATTATAAGCGTCGTAATATACCATTTTACACTTTTAACAGTGACAATATCGAATTCATAATACAGGTTAAACTAAGCCACAGCGAGTGCTTGGCGTATGTTTGTCAAGGATGGCGTCACGTTCCGAACTTTTCCGAAGATTCCCGCTTAAACCCGTGGCATATTTATCCATGCAAGATACTAGCAAAGCAAGCTTTAAAACGACTGTAACTTTATTTCTAGGAAAATTAAAATCTATCTGACTTAATTTGATTTTAATAACCAACCCTGACAATTTGGGAGATCTTTTACTCTATTAACATTACCATTTTTATTCAGGTATCCACACAAGTACACCAACAAACAGAATGTTGCAAGCTGAAGCATATGATAATAATGTATGCATTATTTATTAATTTTATCTATTATTTATCAATGGATGCTTTCAAAACATGCATTCTACATTTGACATTTTCGTTTGCACCATTCTACCAGTTTAGAAGTTATACTTGTATTGTGTTGAATAAATAAATACTATTATTTTTAAGTACACAAGACTTGCACGTCATAAAATAATTTCACTTTCATATAATGCTTCTCAAAATATATTCTGGGTATTATAGCCACTACATAATGAAAAAAACAAGCATAATACCAATATAAAACTGTTCTTGAAATATGCTATTTATTTGCATCTGGTTTCTTTATGTTTATATGTTAACATCATGTTCTCATCACAACTTGCTAAACATCATCAGTATAACCTGTCAATCACTAATAACATAATGTTAAATCATCATCATCAACATAACCTATGAAGTACAGTTAGACAACATCCATCTAACACACACACACACACTCTCTCTCGTGCATATCAACATATTCAAAGGAATCGTGTAAAAAAATATACCCAAATTTAAGTAATCATATGAAGTCTACTTACTGTTATATAAATTTAGAATAAAATCAGTTAATTCATCTGCTGATTTATGTTTTGTTTTTAACTGCAGGTATTAAATAATTATTGTTAAACAGAAGTCAAGGTCATAAACAAAGTGTAAAGACAGATGCTGATTCTTTCAGTAAATGCTAGTTACCATTTAACAACATATGCTAAGCTAATAAATATATGTCTCTAGAACATAACCTACCATGTACTAGATATGTCATGTTACTGTGTACATAAATCCACTGAGCTGATTGGAGTATCACATGATACACAATCTTATCTAACATTACTAATCCAGTAAATTATTGCTATGTTTACTTATAACTCACCGCTTATAATGTGCTGCATTTTTAAAGAATTATCACTTCGTTTAAAAGAAAAGTGCAAATTTTGACAGGTACTAAGCAACCACATATTTTTACTGACCATATAAGTGGTTAGGGTAGATCACATTAAATGTATTCCCATATTGGGTTTCAATGTTAAAGAGCATTGCTGGAAGAAAAAATGACCGATAATAATGGGCTACACGTTTCATCCTGCCCCAAATTTAGCAAATTCAGGAATGCCAACATTAGCTGGGAAATGGATGCCAAAATTTTAAACTATAACAACTGATAAATAATCTGTGGAATTTCTGAAAAATATCAATAAAATATGTTGCTTAACAATTGAAATACATCATATGACCATAGTTTAAAGAACCAGACAGTACTCTTACAGAGTTATCAGCTGTTATTTAGATAACCATTAAGAGGCTTATTGTATGTAAACTTTCCCAAATAGTGACCATAACAGCTACTTTAGTCATTCTGAATGTGCACAATGTGGAGATGTAAAATAAAACAATCCTTTCAATATCAGGAATGAAATTTTTTTAAGTAAACAAAAAGGAAAAAGGTATGATAAATGTGATTCTTACATTTAATTACATAATGATGGCAGATGATGACTTCTGAATATTGTTATATCTCAAATATTACAGAAGAATAAATTGGTGTTTATAAGTGCAGGAGTAAACACAATCCATGTTACGTACTGTTTAGGAATGACAAAAACGTGGAGACACAGCTCTCAAGACATAACATGATGAAATATACACACAAAACAACTTTTATAGAACATTATAAAATAATACCAAAAAAGACTCATTAAATTTCTCTAGTTATATAAGTACATTTTAGTAATTGACAACATGTAATCTCCTAAATGAAAATACACAGATAGAGTACAATATGCTGGGTAATTTATGCATTCGGATCAACATGAAATCTCAGATTTGGATTACACAGTCTCTAATCTGGTATTTATAATAAGTAGAGGCAATCAATATATAGATTACAAAAGCCTTATATTGTGAAAATGCCAATTTCATTGTCTGGTCACTAAAATAATCAATATTAATAATCCATACTGTTATGCAATTAGGACTTGTCAGCCTCGGATAGATCTATATTTTGTAATCATAACATAACTATTGAAACAGTTCCATTAATGTATCATAGTATATATCGCTGGCACTCAACAAAACAGCATCAGTTATCCAACATAAAACATCTATTAACATATTAGATACAAATAGATCATTAAAAGCATTACATCTGATAATCTAGCTTCCACATGCATCACCACTAGCAGCCAAACATCCAGATCCTCCATGAGGATATCACACACTGAACAGGTTTTATGAGCATGACAACTGGCTCCAACAAAATCATAGTTCTAAATCTGAAGAATATATGAGATGCTTTAATTAAGTCCATTGATAAAATATTTTCTAGTATGAAACCTGCAGAGAGTTGAGACAGACTAGAATCAGTCATACAACAAAATGCGGTATGACTTCACATTAAGACCAACTAGTCATTTTAAATGAACACATAATGCCACAAACGTTTTGCTATATTGTTAAAATGGGAAACACGGCAAAATCAGGAACATGCTAACTTAACTGGACAGTGTACTTGTTCCACATGCACATTTCTCTACTTATGTGTCCATAAATAACACTGAGATATGATGCATCTAGCACAGGGAAGTCTCATGGTTCTGGCATATAGAAACATCTCACACCATAGCTTATGCAAACTATTATGCATCCACTGCATAGATACATTGCACACACACACACATGCACACATGCATGCACACATACACACACACAATGGAATCATACAGCTTTCACTATGAAGCAACTAATGTCCATTCCAAGTCTGTAATTGACCATTACTAAAGAATAGATTATGTGTAGGTAATGGTATATGTTGATCAGCTGCCCTGTCTGACTGTGGCATCATGGCACTCTCGTGGCTGTGTTCTTGTAATACAGGTAAATCCTGAGAAAATAGTCAATAACAAACAGCCAACTTTAAAATAATAGTTTCATAAACATGGTAGACTTTGGCTGAAAGTAATATAAATATAATAACATGAAGAATTAAATTATAATAAGAAGAATTAATGAACTGCGAGTAATTTACTTCATAAACATTTCAACTGTTTTATGTAATAATAATAATAACTGACAATTACTATAATAATCATGCTGGAATGAAATACATCATGACAAAGAAAATCCATGAATATAAATCAAGCCAACTATCATACAGCTACAAGCAACATATTTAAATGCACAAAAATTGCAGTAATATACCGTATATACTCATGTATAGGCCACACTCGTGTATAAGCAGCACCAGGTTTTAGGACCAATAAACCCCCCTTTGGTTGAACCCATGTATAAGCCCACTAAAATCAACAAATTTATTAAAAAACCCAAAATTCGTCATCATCACTATTTTCATTGAACATCTGTGTTATCTGTTCATGTGTCATCATACATCTGTCGTCAGGGTCGATTTAATCCCAGGCCGTTTTCACCCACTGTGTGATAATAGGTAACAACAGCTGTTTCAGGTTGTCTGCTGCTGTGCGTTTGTAATTAACACATTGTTTGCTGTAATCGTTTTCTTTTGATGTAGCTTCTATGGTCATTCATTGCGTCGCCTCGTTCAATTACACATGCTCACACATTTCGATAGTAATTACAAAAATTAAATCTGCCTCTAATAGTTTATGGAGGCAGCTGTATTGATCATAGTGTGGCTGTTTTCATATCACAGCGATTTGGACCTACACCTTTTGTAGGATCAGATTGTCGTACTTTACTGGATTCCTGTGCTTTCTGGATCTTTGTGCATCAAACAGATTAATTGCGATCCGGATCATTTGACACCTCTAGATAATAAATCATGTGCTGGCCATTCCCAGATGGCCTTGGTACCAGTGACAGTCTGACCCTGACTACATTACCCATAAATTATTACATGACAACAGGCTGACACCAAGCTACTCACTGGCGGTTATCATGATTAAGTTTGGCTTCAAAAGACAACAGCAAAAACACACCTAATTAATTTGTTTGTTGTTCATATGTTGATTATTAATGTTGTAAAACAATATTAGTGTATTTCCCCCTAAATTATGCCAAATGTTATCTTCCCTTTTAGTCTGACCCGTGTACAAGCCACACCCGCTTTTGGCGGCAATTTCATGGTATCAAAAGTGAGGCTTATACACGAGTATATATGGTAGATGAGTATGGACTAACCTGATGTTCTGTTATGAAGTTCAACAGTTGTAACGTAAGTTTACGACTGGAATGTAATAATTCCTGGAGGCTGAAATAATGCAAATAAAGAATAGCTTATAAATGGCTCAATTGTCTAATCTCTATTAAACTAAATTTAAACTGATTTCAAAGATGGAAATCACATTTACATGAAAAATGTATACACATAATAGGAATTATGAAAATACATATCAATCATGATGTTTCGGCTTAAGGTAGAAATTCAACTTAAACTGCATTCATTGTTGATTAAAAACTAAAAATGAGCAAAAAGATTATTATTATTTCAAATGCTCAAAATAAATGCTTAAGACACATGGTCTTAAGCATTTAAGCATTTTAATCATGACTAAGTGAAACAAGTTGCATACAATTAAAAGAAGTACTGATTTGTCAATCTTGAAGACATGCCACAATAAAAAATGCAATAATCATATCATACCTGTCTTTGCTGCACAGTCCCTGACTGACGATTCTATCACAAACTTCCCGATTCACCTCAGCATCAAAAAGCGGTACGCCATAAGAACAGTCCAATAACAGCCACTCGCTGTCTAGCTCAGGACAAGCATTCAGTGACAGATTCTGTGGCTTCAGTTTCTCATCCTCAGTTTTATTATCATGAGGTGTCACATTAAAATCAAGTCTCAGATTAGTTCTGTCCTTGGTACCTTTTTGAGAAGCAGACCTATCCCCATCGCAATCCAGGGAATCCAATTCTGAAGCAAGTACCCGAGCCGAGACAGAGTCTTTGATCCCATTTTTTGGACTACAGCTATGACTGCGAGTACCACCAGCACTCGATACCACTGAGTTGGCAGAATCCTTGCAGGATTTAGCTGTGCTTGGAGATATGACATTAGATGGCGCCAAGTGTTTTGAAGCTTGCACTGGATACAACTTGCCAGTTTTCAACAAAGTAATATAGCCACATGAATGCTTTAAGTCTAGGTATGCTGAGAGTCTCTGAATTGCCGGATGATCTTCGAAGCCAAGAGAACTCGACTCTGAAAGTTTCAGTTAATAGTTGTTACAAATAACAAGATAAAATAACATTAAGTATGTGACTGTATACTGATATGTTTGACACAGAGTAAATTACATGATCTACATAAGTAAATTCTATTAGACATTAATCTCTTGAAAATTTTAAATCTGTTCTAAAAACACACCTGTTCAAGGTTGTTTTCACAAATAAATAATAGTTATCTTTTAAATCTCTTATAGGGTTTTTACAGATATATTATTTGGGGTATTATTATAACATATATTGTTTGTACAGTGCCTTTGAATGGCTCCCCTTGTAAGGACACTTTATTAAATATACATTATTATTATTATATCAAACAAATCTCTGCGTGGGTGAGAGTGATTTACCGGGTTTGTCAACTTTCATAATTGGAAAAGGCACAAAATAGGTTTTTCCTTCCTTCTGATGCCAGCCATGGCCCTAAGTAAATAAAAAAATCATTGCTCAGTTTAGTTTTCTTATATATAATTCAAAGTGTAAAAAAGAAACAATTACCGCTGTAATATTTTACGGTAAACATTTATAACTACTAACACTATATATATATATATGCTGCTCACCTGTATGAGAACTGCTGAATGTGACAAGGCATCATTCAATGTCAACAAGATGTTAGAAGTCAAAATAACAGCAGGATCATGACCCCAGGTTGTCACTAATAATCGATCATAATTCTGAAGCACACAGCAACATCCAATTCAATAAATAATACGACATCATGAAGACGGGGAAATATAATGTCTTCAGAAATACTAAACAGAAATTATAAGCCCTAATCACAATTAAAAACTCATAATAACCACAAAAATATTCAACCACTTCCAGGGCCTATCCAGTAATATTTATTATTAAGATAACCCAATGCTTCAGACGGACACAATTTATGCTTCCTCTTACCTGAAAGACTTTCGGCAGCCTGCGCAGTTTGGTTCCCTTGACTAGTAATAAAGAAGGTGGTCCGCTTCCTGTCAGATGATATATGAAGAGCTTAAACCAGATGGAGTTTACTTCGGGGATGGCAGGTCCCATATGTTGTGGTGTACAGCTTATAATGGGTCGTATTTCATTACTCAATGGTGCCATTGATACTAGTAACCTGGATGTTAATGGAAACATGTCATAAATCATCAGTGAAGCTATAATAAATTAATAACAATATCAACAATCTCAAGAATAAAAGTGATCTAGATACTCTAAAATGAAAACTGATACATTCTGCCATCATCCAAAACATGCAAGCCACAAATATATTTTCTCCAAATCAGAGTTTTAGGCATTTTCTTTCAAACTGTATAAGCTTAGGGGCCATCCATAACTATTATCATTTTTAACTATTATCATTTTTACAAGTGTACAAATCTTACAACACTAGAGGGAGGGGTTATGATACAAACATCCAGATTTTTAATGTTGACAAGAAAAATGATGAAAACACAAGGTGACCATTAATTGCTTGTACACCTATCTTCATACTATAAGACATAAAAACCTTCAAAATGACTATTGGTTCCATCTGTGAATACTATTAATATCAGATAGATGGTACCAGCAGTACTTATTCAAAATAAAATAGCAACGTTGAAAATTTATTCATCTGTATCTGTACACCTTCATGGGGGAGAGGTGTCAGAAAAAGTGTATGATTTGTGGTAATTTTGAATGGCAGCTTAATGCAAAAAGCAAAGTCTGTCATACTTGGTGTAATATTAATGCCAAAAAGACTGCTTTACTTACGAGTAATTTTTATTAAGAACCCTGGAGCATGTAACTGGCTCAAGTCCAAGTAGACTTTCACATCTAAGTAGATCTACACCTTGACCAGCATTGTGCTCTGAATCTACAGCTAATTCCCTGTTGTGGCGGAGAAACCTGATGGTATCTCTTAGTGTGATGGCATGGTCGAAGTACCTCTGTGCTTCACCCTCAGCTACTGTCCCCACCTGGTTGATGTATATAACATTAAACCATTAATGCTGTTAATGTGATATGCTAAATACAATCATATTCAGCTCTGATGTTTGCTAACAAAGAATGTACAGGATGAGAATAATATAAAGTACGAAGCAAATGACTTTATATTTAACACAGCAGGCAATCCAATGCCTTTACCTTTTCCAGCTCCGCCAAGAAACTGTCCATTGACTCATCACTCAGTTTTCCTACTTCAAACATTGTAACAGCATGACTCTTTAAACCCTGAAGTTAAGAAAGCATTAATTTGTCCACAATCTCAGTTACAAACATTCATTATATGTTGATCACAGATATAAGCAGTAATATATGACTTACAAATAAGTAGCATATTACTTCATCAAATTACTTCAGTTTATTCAATCAAACAATTGGTTGATTTGTTTATTTAGCCTCGCCACTGGCCACACCTGGGTCATTTGGAGGAGGGGTGACTCATCAGGAAAATATCCTACAAACACAGGTATGAGCTGGATTTGAACCTACAATCTAGAGGTTTGCAGTGCAATGCTCAAACCACTGCACTAACTGAGTAACCTAATCAAACAATTGGTATCAATTACTTATGATGCCATATTACTCGTGTGGTAATAAAATATGAAATTACTGCAAATATTAATCTATGAGTAGTCAGAAAGAGTAACTTAATCACCAAATTAATCATAAGTGTCATCAAGTTGTGATGTCCAACACTAAATCACTAATATATCATCATCCTGACTAATCTTTTATTGTTCATTTTGATGGATGTCTCCTTCAGTAACCTACTTTATACTTCCTACCAGCCGAAGGAAAGACGTTTTGAGCCATCCTAAGGAGAAACAACCAAATAAGAGCCAGAGTTGGAACAAAACTGCCACATTACTGCCTATTAATCCATCATTATTTAATAAATAATGATTAATTTTCACCAAACGATTACAATAAATATTAACTAATGTCTTTTAATTTCATTTTGATTTTATTTTTTTATAAACAAAACATGATTAAAAGACATAACGGATGACAACAACTAATGATCCATGAACTTCTTGCCCTGGAAACGTGTGCGTCATGGATCTGCCGATCACTGGATTCATTATTTTCTAATACGTCATCAGTACTCATTATAATTAGAAAAGCAATGATTATTTTAGATACAGGATTTCCAAAACATGATGGTCTTTACATAATAATACTTGATAGTCACACTCAGTCACCAACCAGTACCTCTGGATGATTAGTGATATAATAGGAATCACTGTTCACAATTGTTTACTGGTAGACAGGACCGTGACAAGTTTGTTTATTAATTATATCATCAAAGCAATTATGAATGGAAATCAAAGGTAGTAACGAACAACTATTGATCTTTTTGCAGACCTTCGGAGCAAAATCCATATCTATAGATCTATCCTTGCAGGCTGTCATACTGGAGGGTGTATGTCACTACTGCAGCCATTGGATGTAAATGCCTGAACTAGCCATTTAAGGGTGAAAGGCAAAAACTATGGAACAATTAATAATTAGATGACAGCTGCTGGTAACCTAAATAGATTGTTGATTCACCTGGTCATTGGGTGGGTGAAACGTTCATGGGAGCATATTTCAGAACAAATGGTGCACAAATCCTTATAGTTTGGTATTTCTAACAAGATGGACAGAATGGAAGATGATTTCTTGGTGAAGGTGTTGCTGAAACTGAGGATGTGGCAGACAACGATGGCTATGATAATTATTATGACAATTCTCCTGCTACACATGAGATTCTGGACTATGACTGGGCCAGCTGTTTCACGGCTGACGAGAATGATTCTGATTTTGAGTGATTTTAATCATATTAACAGACAGAAAACACTTCACAAGTAAATCTTGACTTATATATGGTGGGAATATGCCCGAGGAAAGAATTCCATGGTCAAAAATTGACCTAGACTTATCTGCCGAGTCGAATAATATGCGAGTATTTACAGTATTGATGAAAAGGTTTTGTTTGAAAGAAACCCGAAGAAAAATATTTGATCAAATAATCATTAAAATGTGCATTTGCTGCATTGTGAATAACCTGAACATGTTCATAAATTATGACTGGTCTTTCACAAAATTAAAGTAAGAAATCAGTGATGGTTTACACAAGAATATTAACTATGGACACAGAATTTTGGATGTAAGTCAGCCAGCATTTGGTAAGGAGTAATTACTGCCAAAATCTTTGACTATGTTACATGTTTTCTGCTGCAGCAGAGGCAAATATAATATTCTAAGCACAAGCATATTTAAATAACATCAATGCTAAAACCTGGTCTAAATAAGTGCACTTAAACACTGGTAGATACTTTTCCTCATTTTAGCACCAGATGTCTTTGTTTTTAATAAGTGTGAATCGCGCATATGAACGTGATAGCACATGATTCAGCAAACTCTATCTTGGATCTGATTACCTTTTTTTGGGTAGGGAAAAAGCAGTTCCCAGAAGCACCTCGACTTATACACGTGTCATATTTCCTACCAGCTGAAGAAAGATGTTTTCGGCCATTCTTGACACACAACATTATAGGATTCAACCCAATAAGAGCCAGAGTCGCAATAAAAACGTCACATCGCTGCCTAATAATTCATCATTATTTAATAAATAACAATTAATTTTCACTAAACTGTTATTTGGATCTCACAAACAGGCTAGTCTTTATGTAATAATATTTGATAGTCACGCGCTGTTACCTACTAGTACATCCAGATGTACTGTGAAAGAACAATTAATAACACTTCGCTTACTGAAGTTACAATCAGGCGTGTTTGTGTGAAGGATAGTTGGAACAAAATCACATCTCTACCTACTAGTCTTATTCAATAAATTACGATTAATTTTCATTAAACTGTTATTTGGATCTCACAAACATGCCAGTCTTTATGCAATAATACTTGATAGTCATGTGCTGTCAACTACCGGTACTTCCAAATGATTAGCGATAATATAGAAATCACTGTTCACATTGCAAACCTTGCTCACCACTTGCTGTGAAACAATTAATTAATAACACTTGCCAGTTGAACTTACAATCAGGCGTGTTTGGCATGACAAGTTTGTTTATTAGTTATAATATCAATGAGAAATATGTGTGTGTGTGTGCATGTGCGTGCATGTGCGTGCGTGTGTCACTGCTGGTGAAGAAATTGATATTGATATATTTATGATGCACTTGCTGACAACTTGAGTTTGAAATGACTGGGTCAGGTTTTTTTGCGAATGACGACAATGATTAGGATTTTGAGGGATTTTAAGCCAATATTTGACCTCGATTTATACAGTGAGCATATACCTGAGGAAAGAATTACAGGGTCAAAAGACTTATCTGCTGGGTCGACTTATATGCAAGTATATAAAGTATGTGTTTATATTTTAAAATCTGACAACTTAATTAGGATTTTCTCAATCAAAGGGCTGGTATTTACAGGAAACTAAATAATTGCCACTATATTATAATAAACCATAAGAATTTGATAAATTTATGAATGGCTCCAAACTTGATTACTAAATCTATACCAAGAAACTATAAATGGCTGAATTATAAATATCACATGAACTGTACAAATAAACACAAGGTTTCATGGCACATGGTCAACAATCATCACACACAGTGAAGGTCTACTTTAAAGTTCTTTTAATCAGATCTCAAAGATGAAAATATTATGAAAATATTATGAAATGACTGAAACTTTAACTTTTATTATTTATTACTGTAACCAGCCATTATATTCTAAATAATTTTTTATAAGTGAATCCATTTATATCAAGTTAAAATGAACTCTGGCCTGACCACTTGATGATGTGGCTATATCCATATGCTAATTTAAAAAGCACTTTAAGCTAAAGGGAATTTGCGCTGTTTCTAAATCAACTCCATTACATTAGTGTATGACAGAGATCAGATGAGGAGATATACTTACTGGGGAGAGGTTTCCCATCATTAAATAGGCTGTCAGTGTGGAATCGAACAAAAAAGCAATACGTTTTGAATGACCAGCCTCCGAGGTGTTAATGAAAACACTAGATGGCTCTGAAACAGGAATACCACATTCGTCACAACGATCAGCGCTATCTCAGTGATCTTTTAAAATTCTCACCAAATTGATGAATATTAGCATAAAATCTTTAATACGAACCTGTGCCTTCCAGGCTAGAATTATCTGGACTAGTACTGGCTTCTGATTGACTGATTTGCTCATTAAGTGTTGTAGACCAGTCAATCAACAGCTGGTCAGGAGTTGGTCTGTTCACAAAATGAAGACAATGTCATATTCATAAGAAATTATCATAAACTGGTATAACTAAAGTACCACACAATGAAACGATTACAGAGTATAATATTCTGTGTTGCATAAATGAACTCTTTAAACAAGGATTCAGAAGTATAATTTGGTAACAAAAGCTGAACAACTAACCAGTTTTTGTTTGGTAATGTAAATATATATTGTTATAATAGTACCAACTTGTTATTAATTGTAGCATTCTGCCATTGTACATTCTTCCATGATGGGTGTAAATCTTCAATATTAATGTCAAGCCCCTTTTTCTTGGCAAACCCCAGTCGACAGTACATGGATACAGCATTCTAAAGAAATAGAGTATAAAACTCAGATGACCTCTCTCTCATTCTGTGTGTGTGTGTGTGTGTGTGTGTGTGTGTGTGTGTGTGTGTGTGTGTGTGTGTGTGTGTGTGTGTGTGTGTGTGTGTGCATGTCTATGCATAAAGCTGAATACACCATATATATATATATATATATATATATATATATATATATACATAACCTAGCTTAAATATTATACATATTACTGCACAATCTTTGTATACAAATTTAACTTACTTTAACCAGCTCTGGATCAATCTGTAGGACACTAGCAAGCTACATGGTGAAGATATATAAAAATAATGAAGAAAAACATTAAATAACAAATGATAGAGTTAGCTAAAAACTCAAATAAATGTGCTTCACTTATAAAATGATAAACAGTTTATTACAGTGATGTATTATATAACCACCACCACCACCACCATCAACATAATTTTTGTCATTATAGATATGAAACCAATTAAAACAATCAAGTAAAGTAAATTTATAAAATCAACTATTTTATGGCTACTTTTGGTCCGAATGACATCCAACAGTGGTAATGAGGCAAAGTGAAAGATGATACACCTTTCTGACATACTAAACTGCCTTTCACATAAATACAACTTTTATACCACTTTTAGAATAAAAACTATTAGAGAATGATGGTCTATGTTTATAATTACCTCAGCTACAGATGTATGTTCATCAATAGAAACAAATATCTTGTACAGGAGTGTCTCAAAATAGTCACCCATCACTCTATTCATAACAAAACCTTCTAATGGTGGCACTAGAAGAAATATAAAAGACATTTTTATGTATTTGTCAGATGTGTGAAAATTTTTAATCCTGCAAAATATTTCAAAGGAAGCAGTCAAACAAGTTCATAGAATTAGAAAAGAAAAACAGATTACTTCTACCACTAGAACTATTATTATTATTATTATTATTCCTGATTTAAATTATTGCCAAATGAAAATAATAAGGGCAATATTACAGGGTATAAATTTTGTTATACTCCACTAAGCTTAGATGACTATAACAACTAATAACACTCCAAACATTAACAGAAACAGTCAGACACATTAGTACATGTATTATTATAACCATTCTTCTCTACTATAAATAGTATAACTTAACCAACCTACATAACACTGTAAAACACTCTGCTATTATACAAGTAATCATCTGTACCTGATCATCAATGATCTTACGGAGATTATTGTAGCTGGTGTGATATCAGCTGGTGGGAGCAGAATAATCATCTACATGCCCTGAGGGCACATGCTGTATATTAATGGGACACTCTTAAGATAAGAAACATGGTAGTACATCAATGCTACACTGTAAATGTTTGATAATGGAATGAGCTGTCCTTGTACAATGATTCTTCTACTAGGACAACTCACTCACGTCCTGAAAGCAGTCAGTGATGATGGTCGACTAATGAAGATGAATCTGGCCAATTGGTCCATGCTTGCTTATTCCAAATGAAGGCCGTTGATCACAATCCTGAATAGAAAATCTGATGCTCCATAGAAGTGTAATTATGATTTACTAGGAAAAGATTTAGATGCCATCACGTTATAAAAAGATCTGGTGCTTACAAAACAAAACGCTGTTGATGAACACGTTACAAATCTCCATATCGGCCATTGATACTGTTAACGGTGAAGTACCTCAGCATCTTGTTCACAAGATAGAAGATTAGCCAATAAAAAAGGCTTAAACGGCTCACTGTCATTGTTACAGTCTCTTATCTTTAATTTTAATTTAAGATGATGTAGTGGACTGAATACAATGCATTTACCTTGTAAACTACTGGCTACCATCAGAAGCCTAGGTTAGTACAGAGAGACTAACTCACAATTAACTATCTACAGACTAATAACTGCTGATATATTGGATTATTAGCATAGACAATAACCTCTACACTAATATTACATACAGTATATCAAGGAGCTAACTGATATGTATATGCCGTCACTGAGGTGGCAGCACAAATAAAACATTCAGTCAACACAATATCAAATAGCAATCAAACCAAGAATTACCTATTATACAGTCCTCATCAGCTATTGGTACCTCCAGATATACCAGACCCTTCCTATAGAGGCCTGTGTGAAAATATAAATAACAGCAAAGCAATGAAGACAAGCTAAATAAATATGAATTGTTTTATAATGGATCATGGTGAATTGCCTTTATAATATATAAATATTTCTCCTGTCACCTATAGGAGACAAGTGAATGAGTGAGTCAGTGAGTGTTCTTATTTAATCTCAGGACTCATGTCAAAACAGTGTCATACAAGTAAGGGTGACTACCCATTGAAACCTCCAACAATTGTCATAAAAATAAGATTCAAGCCTTTATTTGGAGGTTGGCAGCACAGTGTTATAACTATATCACAGTGTTATAACTATATCACAGTGTTATAACTATATCACAGTGTTATAACCATATCACAGTGTTATAACCATATCACAGTGTTATAACCAAATCAGTGTTATAACCATATCACAGTGTTATAACCACATCAGTGTTACAGTCATATCACAGTGTTATAACCACATCACAGTGTTATAATCAAACCACAGTATTTTGACCATATCAGTGTTCTGATCATATCAACATGCTCTTGATCTCATCACAGTGTTTTGAATATATCACAGTTCTTTAACCAATGCATTATGGAAGCAATATTATCAGCAGTCATGTAGTATCAATTATAGCTGAGAGTAATTCAGTACTAGCCCTGATTAGCCATCATACTGTTTTGTGTTTCTTCATGATCTATCTGCTTTACCTCAACTCATCTACAAGTTTCACTGACATTATCCTCAACAGCTTACAATAAATCCACTAACACTTGCATCATAAGATGGAGTGGAGCTGCTGAGGGAACATTTATCACTTAACTACAGAATATTTGTCAGGATCCACACACACACACACACACACACACAGAGCAGAGAGAGAGAGAGAGAGAGAGAGAGAGAGAGAGGACTGGTAAGATATTACACATGTCTCAACATGAAAAGTCACTTCTATTGATTCAGTCCCCAGATGAATCATTCAGGGTTTGAATTCATATTTCAAGATTCTCTGTGCCAGTGTTTTAACTGCTAACACACACACACACACACAACAGGTACCTATTCACCTACACTTTATGTCTCAGGTTAATTTATCAGTTTAGTTATTATCCATTTTCATTATAATATAATAACTATAAACCAATATCATGCCACTTAACACACAAAACAGAATATGATAAACATAATTGTTTTAACTGTTTATCACTTTAAATCAAAATTCAAATAAAACAAACTAAATCAAAATAATAATAATAATAAATACATGTTACTTTTACAATGCTATTCTCTCATTATACACTGATCTACTTAATTTATTTTTACTCACAATATATTTACACAGGACACTATACACAAATTTAGGGTTATCCATTTTACTGGGTAGCTGAAAACAGCCCCCCCCCCACCACTTACAGGGGAGTAATACAGAAATATCAATCAGTTAATTCAGGGCAGACTGCAGCTTCATTTAAGGTGGTTAACCACCCAAAACATTGTGAGCCAAGAAATTTAATCTCTCGAAAAGTTTTGACTACATATGCTGCACACACACATGCACACACACACACACACACACACTGTATAACATGTAAATGTACATTAGTGAAAATCCAGTATCAGTAATATTGTTACAAAATAATCCCATAATTTAACTTACTCTTATTGGTGTTTTTATTTATTAACTTACTATAGATTTCACCATCTAATTATATTATAACTTACTATGTAGTACTGTGTAGTCGAGTTTACCAGCATCCATTGGTTCACAGTCAATGATGCTGTCAATGGCATGCTTCTCTTTTATCACACACATCTGAAATGAGCATCAGCTAATTGGGTTAAGATCAACAATTTACTGCACTATCTATATCATATCATCCTTTTTATACCAAACAATTATCTGGTTGTTTAAAACATATATCTTCTTCCTAAATCTTTAAGGACTTCTACAGATATGCGTACTTGCAAGCATATATTTATATACTCATCTATGTACATCTACCCTGGTACATACATCACATCACATCACATCATAAATACCACATTAAACACTTCATCTTATATTAGAATTACAAGAAGATTTTCCTCCATCCATTTAGATATTGTTAAACAATCTACATCAATAACAATATTTATAATTTAATTCTCCGCAATGTCACCTGGCATATATAAATCATTTCTCAAATATGCAAATATAATTTTCTATCATCGCCAACTGCATTCAGTGTAATAATAATAATAGTACAGGAAGTAGAGCATAGGCTAACTTCATCCGTTGTCAAGTCAGATTCACCAGTCAACATTATTACACTAGAAAGACAGGATAACGGCTCCCAATGGTTACATCGTAGCTTGAGGTGTCAGTGTATCTAGTGTTATTATGGACATCTACCAGCCATCATAACATACAGTGTTCTATTATGAATACATACAGTGACGTGATTACAAACTGTCTATAATATTCCATATGTCAGGATACCTTGATATTTACTGACTTTATTTCTTTCAAAAATATCATGTTACAGGTCTTCCCAGGCAGCCCTTTGGTGCATTACTGTAGTGCTATAATATTAGAGAAATGGACTAGCTTATTAAAGAGGCACAGCCTTCTAACCTGTATGGCAAATGTGGAACTGTTTATGTGTGTGAGCTCAAAAGAAGATACAATAAAAATAATACACCAGTTTGGGGGTACATGTACATTTATGTACAAACAACAGAAAGAAAGAATACCACTGTAAGATTATTGAGAATCTTGATTATATTTCAATCACAATTTCCATATTTGAATATTGTATAATACAAATCTGATCATATATGTATATGTAAACTGTTAACAAAATTGACTCTCATGATCATCTTTGAAGTTAAATTTTATAATGTAATTATTATTATTATTATTATTATTACCAGTATCATTATTTTTATTATTATTATTAAACAATATAAAATCTATATTGGTTAATACTGTAGGTAAGTCCTGTATAGGGTTCCCACTCAAACAATATTTAAAAATTCCCTGACTTTTCACTGACTCAACTTCAGTTTTCCCTAATCAAGTAAACATACCAAAATGAACATATTGCCCTGTTTACATATTAAAATTACTGCTGAGCTACTTCATTTAGAAAAAGCTCATCTATAATTAAGGTTTAGGCATTTAAATGTAACAGAGATATAGTCAATGAAAGGAAACTGTTTGATAAAAGTCCGCTGTATTTGAATGTTACTAGCTACATACAGACCACTTCATCACAGAATTTATCAAATTTGCCCAATCAGCTTACCCGATACTACTTTCACTAATATGCCATGAACAGCTTATTCCTAATTAATGACATGTTAATTGTGTAACAGTCTGGGCTCAGATTCTGGTTATCATATTTTAGCATCAATTTACAGGCAGAAATGTCTTTGCATTCCACAGATAATACAATATTTACCAAGTATTCACTAATAATTTGTATCATTACTTAAATATTGTTCATTATACATTACATTTCTATACATTTATCTTCTATGTCATTTGGCTTACTATTTTTACATTACAAATCATAATCACTGTTAACATACAAAGTATATATTTTCAAAAAAAGGACTTGCAGTATAATAGAACATATGAGGTACACTACTTAGTATGCTAAAAATAAATTACTGACATTTACAAAATACCAGATGGGAAGAAATGACCATTCATAAACTTTATATTATACTTTCTATAAATGCAAACAATATTATCCACACCAAGGGGAAATAACAAGTTTCTCTATCTTATATTAGCAGCATTTTCCTAAAATTCCCTGTACATTACATAGATTATAAAATTTCCCTGAACAATTAAAAAATTACCAATTACTCTGAATTTGTTTGTTTTTATCCTAAACAATGGCAACCCTGCCTTACTTATTTAAACTGTCCACCTAATGCAAGAACCTCAACATCAGGGATCACTGTCAACTCACAGCAAATTATATTATTTTTCTCTTAAGCTGCCAATTATAGAGGCACACCCAATGATAATCTACCTCATTCAACCAGATCTTTATTCATTTATGGTTGAGTCAAGTGGCGAGCACATGGAAAATCAATACGCCGAGTTGCTGGGTGAAACCTAGACTTCCAAATTTCTAGCTGTGCAGTTTACCACTGTATCCCTATAACTGGAAGCTGCAACTATCATGACAAATTATGCAACAAACATCCAATGGCTTAAGGCATAACATTTGGCAAGTACACTCAACAGGTGCTTACCACTGCCATAAAGGGTCACAAAATGATGTACTGCTATATAATGCAGAAAGGCTGAAAGGGCATCTCTGTGGCCTAATTGTTTCACCACAGACCTCAAGCACCGAAGCTGACCAAACTTGACCTACGTATGTCCGAATGATGTTTCCTTTCATTTCACCACATCACCTCAGCCCAACTGGCCATCCATAGACAAAACAGTAGTCACAGACCAACAACTTTAAAGATTGAAACAAACCAATATCAAAAGAACCATAATTAGACATTCTTGCCACATCAAGGGGTGAGCAATTTTGTTTAGCACTAACCAGATAAAATATTACACCAGATAGTGCACTAATCTGAGGGGAAAAACACAATAAAAACTATCAGTCACCTTTGTCCATGACCAAAAAAAACCAACACCTTAGATTATACTTGGTCTACATACTCTGACATCTTCCTCTGTGATGTAGCCTGCCCTTACAAGCCACCAAGGTTCTACGACGACACTCTCCACTGGCTGAAGTGGTAACAGCTCTTTAACTGGTTTCTTGCGGAAGAATTTCTGCAAAATATTAAAACAATAACCCATCAGCCCTCGGACCTGCTACTGAACATATAAAGTGTAAGGTGGCTTGCAATCTGAAATTGAATTTCATCCCAGTAATTAACAGTTTCATTGCAATCAGTCAATAAACATACAACATAAATAATACAATATATTTCTTGACACATTTAAGAGATGTATATTAATAGGCTGTGTAGGATAATATTTCCATAACTTGTACTAAGCTAATAAAGACATTTCTGATTTTCCCAGCCCTATCAAACTGTTCACAGATACAAACTAAAGCTGGTGAAGCCATATAATCTCACTGTAGAATCATCTTCATAAGGAGACAGTCAATACCCTTTTTGGGACACTTCCAGGAACCATTTATTATAATCCCTTCCATATAAGATTAGAGGAATAAACCATCCAAGTTGCTCATGTTGATCAGGCTTCAAGTTACAGCATTTTGTAATGATATATTCCCAAATTTATATTACTTACAAGTCAAGGAGATGTTATGCTATATTTTAAATGGTTAATGATACACTTGCAGAAACTGGTGCAACACCACTTATGAATTTATGGTGACTTTATGGCTTCATGAGTCTAACAGCCACTTTCAGAAAATATTATGAATTACTAAAATATTTTAAAACTGTTTCATATGATCAAATATTGGTTCAAAAGAAAAGATCTGATTTTTGGGAAGAAATAATTGTTGGCAATCAATATGGGAGGCTTCACCATATATGATATATCATATATACAATCTATTTTTACCAATTGTGTTTGTGTACACATACACACATACACAGATAAAACAAGTTAAAATGGCAACACTTTAACCAGCATAAATGATATCCCCTTTAAAAAAATAAAAACTTTATCAAATATGCATTCTTTGATCTGTGAGCCTTTGTAGTATTTGTATACTGTAAATTGGTATATGAAGGAGACTTATTAAGTTGGCGAATTTCATAATCTGGACAAGATGGCGGCGTTTTAATTTGGCAAATTCTTGGTTTGACAAGATTCATTATTGTGTGTTATACTGTAAAATGGAAAATGTTGGCATCGTTTTAAATTGGCGATGTTTTTGCCATTGTCCAAATTCGCTAATTAATAATACAATCGCCAATGTTTGCTGATCTACAGTACCGGGTATATGATTATGAATCATCACAAAAAGATGTCAGAGACAGTTTGTCTTTTCACCAAATAAACCTTAATACACTACTTTCACAGAATACTGCTACCTGTCACTTGCAATAAAAATTATTATTTTATGAGGCTTTATTCTGTGCTCTACCAAGACATCTAATGGTCTCTACTAATAATTGTATCTATAAAAACAAACATTAGGACACAGGTACACAGGTAATGATGATATGAGTGTTACATGCCATGCTGAGGCCAGCACACAAAAACATAAAAGCTTCAGGCCATTCTATGGGCAGTCAAAGTATCAAAACCATATTCTAGTTAGTTGTAAGAATTATGACTTATGTTGACCAATATTGTAATGAAGTGACTCTATTGAAAGAATCATGACGAAGTCATGGAATAAGTCAGTGATATGAACATCATACACACTAATACTTCATACACAATAAAATATATTATTTAAAAAAATTATAAAGATATAAAACTGTTGAACAAATTAGCTACTGCCAGCCATAATTTCACACTTTATTAAATTAAAATAATGAAATTTATAATAATAATAATAATAATAATAATACTTATTATTATTATTATCATCCTCATCAGTATTATTATAATTATTATTAAAGAGTAATCTAAGTTGGAAAACATTACCCAGTAATTAACAATATAATGAAAGTGTACATCGTAAGTTTATATAAATAGCAAAGAATGTGTTCCTTCTTATAATTTCTATTCTGAAATTAATTAATAGAAAGAAAACAAATACCAGTAATATTAATAGACAGATATACCTTAAGTTGAGTACATCTGATTGTGAAAATATAATAATTAATCAGAAATGGTGTTTTAATTATAAAATTAGCATCAAAACAATGTGTTGGTTGAACTAAGTCAATATCAACATAAATAATATTTCAGTTAACACGATGATATGATTTGAAAAGGACATACAATGACGCATGCACACACACACACACACACACACACACATGCATGAACATACATAATATATTTCTCTCCCCAATTTATATTTATAATTTCAATTACCTTTTATCTTTAGTTTAGTATAAAGCTATCAGATAATGTGTTTTGGGGATTTTTGTGCAGTTATTGTGTAAGGCATTAAAGTTCTAATTACATTCCAGCAAATAACTTCTGATCATTCTTAGTTTATACACAGAGTGAGGTAGATAAGATTGTAAAATATACCATTCAAGATTTCATATACAGATTGATGTGAAGCAGTCAATCAGATCCAGCAGCATTTTGGAAGATGCTACTCACCTTATCATATACTTATAGTAATCATTGATATAATTTATCGAACAAATGGTACTCAAACAACCACACATCAGAAAGTTTATGTGGTCCATTCTCTTTATGTGCAGTAAAGTATAGCCAATACTTAGACAACAAAAGTTACCAAAATAAATCATTAATTAGCAACAGAAGGCACTGACATTAACCAGCCACAGCTCATGAAAACATTCTGAAGAGAATCTTGTCTCTTGTTCAAAATAGGACAAGTCACACTGGTCATATTTATCAACAGGATTAGAGATAAAAGAAGAAGAAAAAACAGATGAGAAGCTCTTAAGAAATTTTCCAAATATCCAACTTCCTCAAAATCTGATTGTTCTTATCAATACACGTACTTTACTGGTTCTTATTCTATTTCAGGAACAAATCTGTGGTATAAACCTGTTAGAACTATCTCATCACAGCTATGGCAAGCAAGTGAATGATGGCTTTATTTAGACTTGGTGCCCATCTCACCTGGGACATATATATGGCCAAGAGGCTACTGGCTACCGGATGGGAAAAGGTCAGGTCATAGGGGAATTAACTGATGGATGAAACATCCAAAAGATACAAGCAAAATTAGGTTTCTATCCCCCACTTGGAGTTCTGCAGCACATTGTGCTACCATCTTTGCTACTGAAGTGTCCAAACATTATCCTGACAAAATGACACTATCTAGTTAAAATTATGCATTAAAAACGGTTCCTAGCCCTTTTCTGTGACTGATTTTTACAACTCAACTCAATATTCATAGCTAATGAATCCATATATTGAAGAATATTTTGATAAGGGTATGAAGGCTTATAATGTAATACTGGTAAAAGAAATTATTACCTTTACCAATACTTAAGTTTCTATAATCTCCACATATTTATAAAAATCATGTTTAGTATACGGATTCAGTTGCTATGGATACTGCGTGAGTTGTTTAGCCGTGGTTCTGGTCACACCTGGGACAATTATAGCTGAAGGATGACTCTGCAGAGGGAAAAAATCCTACAAACACAGGTACGAGTCAGATTCAAACTCACAACATGGTGTTTTGAAGTGCAGTGCTCCAATCACTGCGCCATCAGAATTCACGTTAAGTTTGAACAGGATACATTCATAACTTTTGAAAATACTGCTAAACATCTATTGATAATGGCTAATGGCAAATGATATGTTGACTTACCACAATCACCAAGTCATGGTTCTAATCCGAATTGTCTGCGAGAATATCACTAAGTTAATACAGTGTTACACTGTAACATTTACTGTCTATAACATGTGTTGTTAGTGTAATCATCAGATGTTATAGTCTTTTTGATATAAATAGATTTAGACTATGTATCAAAGAGCTTACAATTTCCATATATTGGACTATATCTGGCTTTATATGAATGACAAGAACTGCACATATTATCAATTATATATATATATATGTGTGTGTGTGTATGTGTGTGTGTGTGTGTACATGCATCCACCAAATATTTATCACAATACCTCATAGGCAAATATACAAAACTTACTTTTTATTTCTAGTTGTTGCCATAATGCACAACCTTATTAAAAATTAATCTTATTATATGCAGTCTTTCAAACCTTTTTAATAATATTTTTACCATGTAATCCATTTATTAGTTTGTTTTTACTGTTGATTATTGTTTAAATATTTTATATTTGGTGCTAAATTCTACACAATATTTTCTCCTCTTCTACCCCGTGGTGAAATGAAATTCATGACTTGATGAACTGTTCATGAACGTTCTTGAACTATTCATGAAATGTTCGCATGACTTCATAAACCGTAGTTCAGGTACAGCTGACCATACAAGTTCATGAATGCTTGAAGAATATTTCATGAATCTGAAAAAGGTTCATGCACCATTCATAAAGTGTTCATAAATCTAGTTCAATAATTGTTAAAGAACATTCCAAGAACTTGTAAATCTAAGAAAGCTTCATACACCATTGTTATAGTTCAATACCATTAATTATAATATGTAGTAAAAAAAATACATAAAGAAAATTGACTATTCTATAAGAAACACAGATTATTGCATAAATCAATTTAATAATGTAAACTCGACACCAAAATATATTATACATCAAGGAATATTTGCACCATAACAATAAGTGAAAGTTGTTCTTTTCTATTTGGACGAAAGCTAACTGATTGCATACGGTGCTTTTGAACAGACTCTTATCTATGATAAGAGCATTTTATAATTTTGACATAATAATAATAATAATAATAATAATAACAACAACAGCAGCAAAAACAACAACAACAACAACCAAACTGTACAACAGAGGATAATATAAATTTTAAATTAATCTAGCAATCTATTTGGCAACTAAACATCATAAATGACAGTATCTTAGCTGAGAGAGCAAGTCAACAGTCTCAAATGATTGAATGATATCTATTTGTTCATCTATAAGCAGTACTTCACACAAAAACATCTTGACACCAAGCACTTTTATCCAATGTGACTGCCACTTCCCAATCAGATATACTGAACATAAAATCTGTTGATAAATCACCCAAGTGATAGACTACCACACTTACAGAGTTTCATGGTTCTGTCAGTTCCAACATAATTGATCATTTGGCACAGCTGAAATTTCACCACAGCGTATCACCCCGAGGTACACTTCTCATAGCACATTCCAAAATTCTTAATAGTTTAATTCTTGGTTCTCTTTAATAATAATAATAATATACAAAATTTATATAGCACCCTATATAACCTGTAAGGTTACTCTAATAATAATAATAATATTAAATGTAACATTGACAAAAGAACACTGAATTGAATAGAACATTCAAAGCTGATTGACAGTAAAATCATAATCTAAACAATACAACATATTAAATAAAAATAATAGTATGTCTTAAACATACCTCACATGGACAGTAATAGTATAGCAATTTCTATTATATAGTATATTTTTATCAACTGACTTCAATGAATTAAAAATTGTGAAGTTCAGATAACTGACAAATACCCAAAAACATGATTGAATCAGCCAAATTTTTCAACAAATATATTGGGTGTTGGGAAAATTTCTTATTCTTTACACAAGCTTACAAACAACTTATAAGTATAACAGTGATATTGCACCTGAATATCTGTGTTTTCTGTTGTCCACCAAAAAGATGTTTAATTTTTTTTAGGTTATCCTTTGCTAGCTACTAATTAAGGTAACTGTGTTGACTGAAATTATTAATATTGATTATACATTCGGTATAATATACCCCATATTGTAGATCACTGATAGCATTAAAACTGATTCCTAAAACGGAACTATTCAATGTCACTTTTGGGGGATAAAAATCAATTATCCAACACTTGTAACAAACTAAAATGTAATCTGATAATAAAACATGGATCAATTCCATTCTGAAACGATCAATTTAAAATAAATTTCAAACAGATTAAATAAATGTAGAACTGGCATTAATAAATTTAAAAAAAATGATAATTTACAAACTTATTTTACATATTCCTCAGTTTCAAATTTTGTTTGACAGTATTCATAAATTTAAACAAAAATATCATGATTTATGGTAATATTTTAACCCAGATTTGTCATATTGAGTTAAGGTTCCTTTGGTATATGTTTTCATGATTTGATTAATTAGTAAATAGGAAGCATCAAACTATTTCTGAATTTAAATGATAAGATGAAGAGAATTGAGGCTGATTCTTCGCTATTAAAAAATCATTGCCTTATTCGAACATGAATTATTATATACAAATGTTGCTGTATTATAGGCACTTTTGTATATGCAGTAGGTTAGATGAGGCAAGTGATCTCAAAAGGTAATAAGGCAAAGTGAAAAATGAAACATCCCTCAGACATAGTTGGCCAGGACTTGAACCTATGTGGTACAGGTATATGCCCAAGTATGCTACCAGTTAGGCCATAGCATTGCCCAGATGAATTATTATGTACAATTAGTACAGGCAAATTGATACTGAATGGAAATGGAATTGCTAAAATGGAATTTAACCCATATCTGTATGCCTTACTACAAAATATTATAGCACGCTACAATAACACAGTACAACATGGCATTAAATATTACAACAGATCAGAAAATACAGCGATGCTAAAAATATCAGTACCAAGGTGACTCAGAGAGAGTGAGCTAACAAACAGATGAGTGACTATGAGAGTGAGTGAGTATTACTTTAGAGTTTTAGAGCTAACTCTAGTTTATTTCATGCCTTAATTATTAACCAAGCCCACCATCATGCTGCCATGATGCATAATTACACATTGCATTTACGTGACATGAATATTAATCATTTCTCTTGAAATATACTAGAAGAAAAAACCTGTTTTTATGGGGTTCCATAATCACAAACACTGGGATGCCCCAAACATTAGCTTTGGCAGTTACATTAAGTTTCCCCTGTTGAGAAGATGTTTCTTCTAAACAGCTATACTGCTACCACTATATTATATTCACATACCTGAAAGCTTATCAGACAATTCACTTAATCTAATATATTTAACAATACTCAATAATCACACAGAATATTCAAAGCAATCATGTAATCATAACCAGATGTAGGTCTTTATTTTGATGTACCACAGGGGTCAATTTTATGAATGAAGAATTATTCTGTGTATACTAAACCAGTTAGTGAAATTATTAAATGGCATAACCATATGCACCTGATACTCGTCTACATGACTGTGTGGAACAGCACCACTGCATCTAACCCCTCTGATCCAAAAGCATATACCAGAAAAACTGCTGCAATCTAGAATTTCATTCACTTTTGAAGGTGCCCAAAAGCCACACATCAATATCCAGAGGAGAACTCTTTCTGAGAATCAGATCCCAAACTGTGGAATAAGTTGCCTAATCACATTAAACTTATTTTGTAAGGTTCTTAAAACCTACTTATTTAAATTAGCCTATTTATAATATATGAATCAGTTTATTTATGTACAAAATGTGTTTATGCTATATCAGCTTAGAACATGTTTTAAATGTAAAGTCTCTTAGACCAATTCAAGATGTCAATAAGTTACTACCAGTATATAAAATTATTGTTATTACTATTATATTATTATTATAATAACTAACTTAACTGTCACCTTTCATACAATTCCTAAACAAATATAACAAAGAAAGCCACACAAAGTCAGGTTCTAAAAGATTGATCTTACACAGCAAAGATTACAAAATCCCAAAAGATGGAAAACTATCATAACATCTATCATTTAAGATTATCTTTCCAACTAGATGACAGGCAGCTGAACACGTTTATCTAGCCAAACTTATCATTACCTTAACACAGTCAAAAATCTGCTTTATAAAACATTCTCTCTCTCTCTCTCTCTCTCTCTCTCAGGCCCGAAAACACGCCATCAAAAATTCATATACCTCTTTCAACGTTCATTTAGACAATGCCCCCTCCTGGTGACAAACTTCATAAATCTGGCATCGTTTTTCCTGCATGTACCAAACACATATCTTCTCACTATCATTACAACATGGCCATAAACAGGCGCACTGAGCTGAATATTGTCACACCTACTAAATACCACCATGTTATAAGTGTTTGTTTTTAAAGAAAGAAAAATAGCACATTGCTTTTTAAGCCAATGATAACATTTAAACAAACACACCATTCTGGTGACTAGATAAAGCTGCCTTCATTAGGCTGGCTGGAATTAATTTTCACTCTCTCACCACTAAAGGTTATCATGTGATTGGGATGAAGTAATCCTCATCTCTCCCTGTAATTCACCATATAAATGATTACAGCCTGATGTTGCCAATTGAAAAGCCACCTCTTAAAAATACCTTAATCTCAATTACTGCCCAGCTGATGCTAATGATTGATGATGATATGCAGTAGATAAAACACACAGGTATTATCTCTCTCTCTCATTTTCTCTCTGTGTAATTTAGGATATATATATATATATATATATATATATATATATATATATTACACACACACACACAAAGATATGATGAAACTTAGACTCAGAGCATCAAAACCCAAGAGGCATTACATGTGTGCACGCGCGCTGGTGCGCACGCACACACACATAGATAGATAGATAGAGAGAGAGAGAGAGAGAGAGAGAGTACAAAAACTGAAGAAAAAAACTTCAAACAACTATATGCCTTGATAAATTATTTAATAATGCTTTTACCAACATCAACAATGTTAAGTGTCACATGTCTTCATAAAAATTCCCAATTAACCTATAGTTACCAAAATTCCATTATGTAAATAATGAATAACTAATGGTAAAATACCACTTAGCTACATGAATATTGTTAGGATATATGATAAAACATATCACATTATAAGTTTCCAATGGCTGAATAACATGAAACGAAAGCAGGTCAATACAGATAGTATTGGCTCATCGGAAACTTCAATGTCTTCACAATATATCTGCTTCTCTTTGAATAATGCTGGATACATAGTTATTCACAGTGTGAAATAAATGCTTCCCTGTCCACTTGACTATACTAACAGTAATACAAGAAAGTTTTTTTTTAAATATTTAATTGAAGTTAACTCTCCACACTTATGTATTATGTCTCTGTTGGAAATAATAAAGCCACTTAAACTAAAAATGAAAATAAATCTTACAAAAGCACTCTCTCTTAGATCTGTGGTTAACTGCAGGCAACAAAAAGCTCAGATTTAATTTTATTAATACCAATATATGGCACATTAGTATTCCTTTGACGCCAACATATTGTTTTTAATCTATCGTTCTTTTATACTGATAATTCGAGACAAGACATAGCTAACAGTTAATAACCACGATCTGTCTGCTCTACTTACCCCAAGGCCATATTAAAAATATCAGAAACCAGTTCCTAATGCAAACTACTTTCCTGATCTTAACATTCTCTCGGACTATTTACAGTTCTCGCTGGTTCTGAGCAATCAATATCGAGATAGAGCTTACACCTAAGCCGTATAATCCTTCCCTGAAGGCCATCTATAGTTTCCAAGTGTCATTCTTCAAGAAGGACAGGTTTTCCAAACTAAATAAGCTGTGAATGGTTGCCGTAAATAAATATAAATCTAACGTCACGGCGCAGTTATCAACACAAAGCAGGAGGGTTCCAGGTAAATACATTAACACTTGGAAACAGATGACTTTTCTGCATTTAGATTAAAATGCAATGAGTACAGCCTTTGTTACACACATGAATAATACAAACAGGGAATGACACTTAGCCATAGTGAAGATTTGTGGGAAGCTCTTAGCTTCTCTAACACAGCTAAGAAATTCCCTTAAATACACCACTACGCATCATGTCTGGCTTAAAACGGCTACCATGCACTCAGAATTAGACCAAAAAAGAAGACCGTTACAGAAAAATATTGGTTAGTTCTAATACATTCAGAGACCTAAATAGTTCTATGAAAGTGATCATATGTTATTAGTCATGCTTCCTGACGATATGTCACACCTGAACACCTTTATACTGTTAGGTAGCGGCTGGTCATCTTCATGGAGATAAAAGTCCAAATTTACTGAAAATAACACAAAAGTAATCCAAATTTGGGAAGAAAACACTGCAACAGACCGATCCGCAATAGAAGTACCTTGCCTATAATATTGATTTTGTTTACCTTGGGTTGGGTTTCACTTACTGG
The DNA here is from genome assembly GCA_025642065.1 of Paralvinella palmiformis. Lineage (NCBI taxonomy): Eukaryota > Metazoa > Annelida > Polychaeta > Terebellida > Alvinellidae > Paralvinella > Paralvinella palmiformis. The sequence continues at coordinate 300,646 of JAODUP010000190.1, forward strand.
CTTAGCCAAGTGTGGACACAAACTATGAGAACAGTGGCACTCTTTCAATGATATAAAAAGACTCTCCGATTTCATAATGGATAGAGGACTGTGTTGCAAACCACGAGGTCAGGTTTCAAATCCCATTTTTATAGGAGATTTCTCAGGGGGAGGATCCCTCAGCCAGCTGAGTGTCCTAAAATTATCTATAAAAAAATAGACCTCACTCACCAGATTGATGACAGAAAATTATATGGAAAATGAGACTGATGCATATTCTAAAAGAAAAAAACCTGTACGAAGAAGAGCATAAGATGAATCAAACAGATAATAATTATATAGTCCAAGAGACAAATAAGAAAATGACAAGATAAACTGCACAGCAATAGATAAGAGGGATGACTAAAAATTTGTTTATGTTTTAGCAGTCTGGCACAGATAATCTCGAATTAAAAGAAACAAATTATTAACTCGGGGGGGTTCTTTTGGGAAAGTTTTAAATGGATGGGTTTGTGTGTGGGCGTGTGTCTGTGTGTTTGCACTTACCTAGCATTGACATTACATGGGGCAGAAACAAGCAATAAGTTGTAACTCCAATAATTTGTTTACAAACTAATCTCACACACCAAATCAATATGTGCTGTGACATTGTCAGTATAGAGTCTCATTTACACAATTGTCCCTATGGTGGCGTGTATCCTTTAAAAATTAAATTCTACAGTGTACTCTATTTTTTGTGCTTTTAATATCGTACCAGGTCCTCAGCCACAATTTTTTACTAATCTCTCAAGCTTATCACTACACGACCAATTCTAAACACTTCCTTCTTTGTCTGTCAGCTCTGACACATTTAATATCTTAAAAATAATAATTAACCAAGAAACAAATAAATTGCAGGACAATATGAAACAACAGAGAGACCAAGGTGGACACAATGCTGTTGATATCCAGCCACATATTGTATATCCTAGCTAAAGCCACCACAGTAGACGCTCGATTATAGCCACTAAGCCCACAAAACCATATAATGGCATTTCATCATGTCTCGCTATATGACTTCTGTGTGCACGTTGGATAATACCGTACCAAGCAAATATCATGTCATTTTGAGACTAAAATGACTGACACTGTCAGTCATATTAGTCTGACGGTGACAGTAATAGTGATATACTCTACAGCTGGGTCCTGCTAAATCAGTGCCTCAATGAGTTGAGGCTGAAGGAACCGCAGCTCGAAGGTAATGGCTGGATATTAGGAAGCTTAGGGCTGTTAACAATGACGAGAAGCTTCTACATGGCCAGTTCACGTTCTAACCAGCAGCTGCATTGAAATCGTCAAATAGGCAAGCTTAAGATGTCGCATGAACGCATCAAGGAAAGCAAGATGTAAAAAGCCACACGGTTACATTTCACCAAACTATTTGACACTGACATAACAATACACCAGAGATATTCAATAATTAACATGAGCAAACATAATGAATCAGAAATCTTAAATTAAAAATAAACATCATCATTGATGAGGTGGATCAGTTGTTTATAGCCTCAGGCTGAGCTCTAATCATTAATGAGAAATTTAGTATTACAAACTTAGCACTTGAATATTGTTCTAATTATAGTATCGTCATACAAACTAAGTAAGTTTGAAAAATTATGTTACTCAGTGACAAGTTATAAAGCATTATATATGAGAGAAATACCACAATACTTTAAAACAGGCATTGTTACATGGCATATTAATTAAACATACATTAAGTTATCACATTCTTCATTAACACCATACCAAAAGAAAACATCATTCTCTGTATACATGTAATACTAATAATACTAATAATACTAATAAACTTGTGAATTGTAAAACAGCAAATTCAGCAAATTATCTTCTGGTGTTCTATTGTATAAACAGGGACGGAGGAGGGACAAAGTAGAGTGAGTAAATTATTAAAGAAAATCCTTATTCTACGAGTTGTCTTAATTCAGACTTTTTAAAAGCTGCCGTGTTTTATCAACAAGAATATTTGTAGGGATGCAATTCCAGAGTCATGGGGCAACAGTGATAAAAGCAAAACCTACAAAACATTTTGTGGGACTCCTGTTGCTTAGAAACCAGACTACAATTATCGCTGATATCTCTCAAGTACTGTTTTGAAGAAGAAAAAAAGCTTCTTCCCAATATTTTTTGGATCAGCACATTTACAACCTTATAGAAACATCTCCATACACATAAATCATTCAGTCATGAATTGCTGAACAAAGCAAATGAAAAGAGAACTACTGAAAACAGACAGTACTGTGAGAATACTGTATTTCAGAGAAACAAATGAAATTTGTAACATCTAATCCGTCAATTGTTAGAACGACAAAACAATGTACACACACGCGCGTGCGCGCGCACACACACACACACACACTATCATATACTAGAGCAATGATAACTCTGTTATGTATACACTTTCCTTTGAAGTCTAATATTTAACCATGATATGATTATGCAAATCTCTGGTGACTATAGCTGACAAATACAAACACGTAATGTCAACAGCTGCTACTAGCCAGATACACTTTGGACCATTAAGATGAGTGATCGTCTTTGATCTAATGAAATAACAATAGTCTGACAATCCGAGGTTGAGATAACATCATTCATTAGATGATCACGCCAGGAATAATCATGTAGCCACGAAAAGAAATATTTAGTTAATTTGTGGTCTATGCAAAAGATCAGCAAGAATAAGCCATTTACTTTGTTTGCCAACGAGCACTGAACTCGAACGAGTTCAAGTAATATTTTAATAAATACTGAATGCCACTGAGAATCTTCAGGAAGATCCTTGTACACCTGGCTAATAGCCCTCATTCTACACTGATATATTTCCTGTGCGTGTGCTAAGACAAGAAATGCCTAAATGAGCCTGGGTCCCAAAGGGCCACTGTCTCTACATGACACATAATGTATGTAATGGCTATGTGGAGGGGAAGGTGTCTTGGTGTTCTAACTAACAGAAAAGCAACCAGGACAGGTGAACATTGACATCATATTTAGAAGTAACCATGACAACTGTTACTGATTATATTTGTTCATGCTGGAGACAGACTCAGTAATGGTAAGTTGGGAATTGCTGCCATGTACAAGGAACTTATGGACAGAAAATGGAGAATATGTAGGCTAACGGCATCCATGCACAAACGCGCGCGTGTGTGTGTGAAATGACGCCTGTATTGATTTTTCCCAAACTTTGAATATAACATGTGGACGATCCATCAAGCCAAGAAACAACAAAAATCACTAACAGTATGTAATGAAACTACAACACAATTACTACAGTCCTGGTAATTTAGAGAGTAATAATTTCCCAGTTCAGAGTTTGTTGATTGCAAAAATCTCTATTATGTAACTGCCTAATCATCTACATTTAAAGCTATTGGTGTGGGGACAAGGACTAAGAGACCAAATATACCAGTGTCTAAATGAACCGCAGGTTAGATTTTTTAGCTATAAGAACAGCATTAATATCCTTCAGAGCTATCCTATGCAAATTACTCCTCCCTCCAGTGCTTTACTGTAATTTGTATCCACAGTTAGATCAGTGATAGATATATAAAGTCAATATGATGTTCATGATGTATTCTTTTCTATTTTCTGCTAATCTTTATTTCTGAGGGTGGTATGATAAAGAAAATTTTCTGTTGGATCTATATTCGCATATAAACATGATGACCAAAAGTAAAATAGAAAGACAGGATATCAAAACTAAAACAAATAAAAAAACACAACAGAGAGAGAGAGAGAGAGAGAGAGAGAGAGAGATGGAGAGAAGGATATCTTCTATATGGTTCAATGGTGAATTCTGATACACGACAGCACGGATTCTTTAATGCAAGCATTAAGTTCTATATACAAGTATTGCACATCATAAATAAAAGATTTGATAGATTATGAATATTTCACTCCAAAATATTTATATAACAGTACACTAAATTAATAGCTTATTTGTTAATACAAATATACACATCAATCACATATTTTTTTATAATAATTTGAACAGTGATAAACAGATAATAGTAAGCAATTTGTTGATGTCTTCTTGGGAAATATTAATATTAAAATATATCATAAGACCAAATTTTAATCACCCTTTTGGTGTAATGTAATCACCCAGTCTAACCATTTAAAGTACTCTTAGTTCAACAAAACACTTTACCATGTATGGATAACGAGTACTAATGATACCCATCCAGACGAAAATGATGGACCTATTAATGTGGTAACACCACCACCGTTACCCTAACGTCACATTAAACAGACACATCGGCATTTAAAATTCAGCATCTACCAAATAACATACGTCATGAAGTGGGAAGCATAGTTATGTGGCACACTTCTGTTTTTCTGTCTCCATAGAGATGCAGTTTTATGGAACAGTTCATCAATTTGTTGGCTTAAGCCTGTGAACAGAGAGCCAGCCAGCCAATCAGTCAGTCAGTTGAGTTGAAGGATAATGGGCCAACTACACATAACCCCATTTGCTCCTGCAAAAATAACATCACCAAGTTTCTGACAGACAGTCTATTCCGGAGAAGTTGCAGTGATGACAGCACGGTAAGGCAGATTCATGATGCCGCTTATATCGCAGCAATTTAGGAAGGTTCATTGAACAAAATCAATACAGTACATAAAATTTATGAATGCCGACTTTCCGGCTCCAAAACATCCCAATGACAGTCTGAAGTATTAATATTAATGGCAGACGGTGCCTATGCAGATTGGTAACCCAAACAAATTAATGGCACCCTCCCTTTTATTCTCACATATTTATGGTTAATTTAAGAGTTTCTACGTTTCCACTGAAAACTATCTTATCTCACTGTTATCAGGTGTCATCAAGTTCAAGCTTTTGTTTGGCAGCATTCCAGAGTGTAACAAAACAGAATAACGCCATTCCACATTTGTCTCCTTTTACATAACCAACATTTCCATTAAATTTAGCAGTAAATCATTCCAAGAGACTATTAGGAAATGGGAAAGGATGGTATCTATAAGAATTAAATAAAGTTTTGCTCATTTATTGACATCTGAACTGATTTAGGAAAACTATATTCAATAAAGCCAAATTTATCCCTTTTTTAACTATTTAATAGAACCACATTTTAGTCTACAATAAGGACACCTTTTCCCAGAAAAAAAGACATTAATCACATCCAAACATTCACAAAATAGCAGTTATTTCATGAGTACCCCATGTTTATAGCTTGGAGGGAACTGGATTAATATTTCTTAGTGATGCACAATATGTGTTTATAAATTGATATGAAATTACCATTGACTTACCAATCATATCAGCTCAAATCTCAGATAACTTCATACATTTTTATTATAGAATTGTTTTAGAAAACAAAATCTAAAACGATCCATCAAACACTAATCACCATTAAATGACAACAATGCAGTGCGGCAACACGAATCCACGCAATGATGTAACACTGGTACCGCCATAACGTCATCCATCGGCTAGATCGTAGAGAGACATTACCTGTGAACGTATCATGTGAGATAATCAACAAGTATACATAAACCGCTGCTGTCAGGACATATCAGTGATGGCCCTGCTAGACTATTCCATCATCATGCGAACTGTCTCGGGGCAATGACCGCGGCACTAAGTAAGACATATTAGTCATCCAGAAAGAAAGAAAAAAAGTCTCGGGATTAATGGTATGAAAGACAATGTTCTGATGCCACGGATGTGACCTGTAAGTGATGTCTTACGCTCTAACATGGTTACGCGAACACGGTGACAGAAAGAGATAAGAGGATCAGTTGGCACATAAACAACGGAGAAACTTTTGGTCGACAAAGGAAGTGCTGAGAGTGTCCAAAGCTGGCAAAGGGAACAAACGGCACTTCAAAGAAAAAATAAAGGTACACTGTGAGTGCAGCCAGGGTCATCTAATGCAGGCTAGGCTGGCTTCGAGTTGTTGTAATAGAGATTTAGAATACTACATCAAAGATGGTTCCACACCAACATCGTGCCTCACAACCAACGATCAATACTAGATGAGATTAACTTCATCAATTAACGTTCATGTTCACATGCCCTAGCCTGTATTAGACTGACTGTGCAATGCAGAATTACACAAAAACACCTCCAGATGGAGTTTCTTTATTGATGATACAGGTCACCAGTACTGTGATAAATGTCTCAAAACCATTCTCTCAGGTAACTCACTACGAGAACGAACAAGCCTATAGCAATTAGCACTTACGTGCAAAATGAACTCGTGTGGAAAAACAGCCTATCAGAAATACAGACACTTAAGGGTGACAAGCTTTAGTTAAAGACTCCTAGATAAATATACTCCACAAATTGTGTTTTCCACGGTTTGTTCTTGTACGACACCAGTCGATCCATCATCTTATCACTAAATCAAACATTCTATATAAATTACTCTGTCATAATATCTACATAATCATATATATTCATTTGTTTGATTCATACCTAAATTTCACCAATGTACTCTAAAGATGCCGTTATGTTCCTGATTTTTGTTCAAACTATTTTTTAATCCATTTTCCACAGCAGGAAAGTGTAATGTTTGATTTGTATGCATGTCAGATAACCAAAACACTGAAACATACAATTTGGTCAGTATGATTTTGTCAAAATATGGGTTCATGACCTAATCTAATTAATAACGCTTACTAATTGAAACAAGACAAAATCAGGACAACCAATACATTATATTCTGCAACAGTTTAGACATTAGTCCAGACAGATCACTTTAGGGCTTTAGTCATCTCGACTACAGGGTCTTATCTGGTAACCCATTTCAAAAAACCACTAGAAGCTAGTGGATTTCAATGTTATGTGTTTCCGGAACATCAAGGCTTTAAGTGTCATCTTTGTCAGTTACAGTCATTTAATAACTGAGTGATCCATAACAGTCACAAGTACATGTATTGTGAAAACTGAAAAATAAAACTGAAAGCTGAATGCATGTCAACATGTACCAGAAGAGGTGTGACCATATCGACAAGTATACGTGTGTGTGGGGGGGGGGGCTGTGGACACGTGCTTATACCCCTGCATGCCCATTTGTGGGAAAATCGATATAATAATACTAGACATACAGTGAGACAATTGAAGGAACTGGAAAATGGGTTTTAACCAATAACAACCGATTGATAAGTCCCAACACTGTAAGTGTTATTGGAACGGAACAAACAGTGAGATCCGGAACAAATAGTAAGATCCTGATGACATAGTTACCGGTAATGGTGAAAGTGTATCACTGGTTCGTTCCGTAGAAATGCTAAAACAGTAACACAGGAACAAAGATATCCACAGAATTATGGAATCTATCACTCTACATCACTTATCTGTTCTTATGTTGGTCATGGTTAAGTAAGAAAAATAACAACTGGAAGACTCAGCATTATTCATCACAGTCTGTTATGGATAACACATCTGTTGTATATTGATATACATCATTTTACCATCCATATTCATTATCACAAAGCGTTATCATTGTTCAAACTTAGGCACAGGACTCGGCATATGCTCACATAAGTTACCGCTAGCAATGAGCCAATTGAGGACGGAACGCTAAAGATGACGTTTGTGTCTTGTGGTCAAGTGACCCGTCTAATATGACTTGATTTGCTTCAATCAACACCACATGAGGTGGTGACAGCCTGCAATATCCACACAACATCCACGCAATATCCGCAGTACCCTTAAACAGGGGTAATAACACTGGTCTTCTGGCAGTACACCAGGAGAACGCTGAGCCAGAGAAGTACATCAAAGGTTACACCCCCCTCAGTTAAATATAACCTGACTTTTAGATAAAAAGCTAAGATATGATATGACATGTAAATAAAATGTGGTTTGTTAAAAGCTAATACATGTGATTAATGTATTAAAAACACATTAACAGACTTCAGTGACACACACACACACACACATATATATATATATATATATATATATATATATATATATATATATAAATCACAGACATACATATACATGATGGAATAAAATAAACAAAGTTGAGCATTTAAATGCTAGACTGACTTCGTGAAATAATTAAAATCTCATGTAAACAACCAATAAGAAGTGACTCAGATTGTCTAAATGTTCACACACACGCACGCACACAAAAGTAATAATCATTTTGTGTCAATCAAAATACATCCCATCCAACATAATAACTTCCTCAGACATGGTTAAATATTTATATCCAATGTTCTCAGAGTGCACTTACTGTAAACTAATATATCTTGGTGTCATCAAATACTCCCATGAAATATTTCATCCTGTCTGTCAAACATTATCACACAAAATTCTCACAATATTTAGCACATTAATAATAAGCTGAAGCAATATTAATGGACTAGCAGTGACTTCAGTGTTTTGGGAGAAATGCTCAATTTATTGTAAAATGAGAATAAATTCCATCGTGTAAAGGCTTAGGAGCTGACAAACACGTAAAGGACAGAGCTGAAAAATAGTATTCGTGCCCCAATTATATATGAATGATCAATACTTGAAAGGATTACAAATGAAGATGCCATTAAGAACAGCTGTAAATTTCTCAGCCCATGATGCCATATATTTATAGACAAGAACTCCCAAGTAAAATTTTATCTGGATCTGTTTCCATCATAATTTAGCTTCCTATAACAGAAACATATCTGTCAAATGTTAGTGTGAGACTTTCTTAATATGATTCAGATATGTAAATCCACTACCAAGAAGAATGACTTTGTCAAGCATCCCACCAGATAGGTTTACTATCAGATTACCTGACATCCACCAACAAATATGCGTAAAATTGATTTCTGAAATTAATAAAGCTGCAGTGGCTTAGTCTACCATGCACTTTAACATAAGGTATTTAAAGCAAAATAAAACCTACAATATTGTATATGAATATATTCTGAAGGGGGATTCTTTGTTTTGTACAACCTACATATTTATAAATATGCGAATTTAGGATAAGAATGGTGAGCTGAGAATGCACTTTAAAATTCTCTATTTTAAAATGTTACTCTTGATGTTACTATACTATGGTTATATTCACAGTTTCTCATGAAATATTCAGTAAAAATATTTTAAAATGGCATTCATATATTTCTAAATGGTGTATGTTTATGATATAAAATTTACTGACTGAAGTGTGTAAACACATTAGCCTCACTCACTGTCTCACAACTGGAAAAGAACAAGCTACAATAAGCATTTAGACCCCTAATGTTTATATAACATTCACTGAAACAGGCCCATCATAAATATTATGAAATGTCAAAGAAAGATTACTGATGCTATGAATTATGTCCTACAACACACCGAGGCATGTGGATTTAAGTCAGCAGCATATTATTATAAATATGATCCATAAAAGAAAAATTATTACTGGGTTAAAAAATACACAGTAAAAACCTAGTACCAACATTGACTTGGAGCATTGGTAATAAGATCTGTAAATTTGTAATAGGTCAATAAACAATAACTTAAACAAAAGCAAATAAATCTATACTATATCCGTACCTTAGATGACCGACACTGGTTCATAAGGTCAATGTACTGATTTCTTCCAATCCCCATTAATCTTAGACCTGAAAATATATTGACATTAAAATTTAGATTAGAACTAGTATACGAATGTAACAACAACATTAAAATAGGCAAAAAATGTACCTCACCTTCTCTAAAATAATAAGATAATTGAGTTCAGCCATTTTACCTTGGCACTGATCACATCTGAGACATAAGGCTCAGGAGCATGTGCCAAGGGAAACCAATCCCACAAACATGAGCATGAGTCCAGATTCAAACCCAAAACCTGGAGATTTGCAGCACAGTGCTCTAATCACTGTACCATCAAAACACGCAACATTATAAGACTGTAAATAGCTATCAAAAATTAGGATGGTAAATAATAAATTGTTTACTTTAAAATTCTAATAATAATTTAACAGACAGGACAAACTCAGGCGATCACTTTATTTATCACAGATGGTGAGAATACAGTATAGATAACTGGACCTGGAAATACAGGTAATGCAGTAGCAATGGAAGTAACCAGAATTCCAAATGTTTCAACTTACAGTCAGCTGCCGTAAAATTAGGTAGTGAATCATAACTCTTTTCTTCAGTCATGATGTCACACATAACCGTTGTATAGTAGGAAAATGGTGTTGTCCTTAACCCTTTGACCATCACATCAGAGAGGTGATATGGATACAGCATGAGGTGCTCGCAGCTGTACTGTAACAGATCCTCATAGTACTTCTTTTCATCCTTTTTCACGTGTTTTACTGTTGAGATAAATCATCACAGATCATCAGGATCAACTTTAGCAATCTAAAATAACACTTCACGAGCTAAACGTGAAGCTCCATTATCTTCAAGTACAGCAAAACATATATCAACATTAATAGAAATGAACCAGCCAACAACAGACTCAAAGTTATTTTGACATGTTTGCTGAGGCATTGTGTCTGAATTTGATTTTTAAATATATAGATAATGCCTAAATAAATTTGATTAACAATTTTGTATACAGTAGGTACAAATAGGTCATTTTGTGGGTGCAGGGCAACTCTGTAACTAGTTGTCTTCCAGTTGATGATATATACATGTATGAACAACTATTATTTGAATATGATTTTACATGCAGCTAATACTATCTGCCATTGGGATAAAGTAAGACAAGACCTGTAAAGAAGAAACGAGTGACATCTGGACAAGTCTAAAAATATACAAGTTTTAGAAACATGTCTTGATCAGATGAATTAGGAGACTTTAGGTCTCGGACAGCGGCATCATGACAAAATAATTTACAAACATTTTCATTATTAATATGTGAAGTGGACATCTTAAAAGTGTTCACCACCTATGAATTATTATCACACTTTAACAGCTGATTCAGCTGCAATAAATTAACAGAAATATTAATATAAAAACAATAATTTAAATAGGTTTTAAGATGTCTAGACAAAGAACATATGAGGACAGTCTTTTGTAATCTGTATGAACTAATGAAGGCTGCAAATAAATACAAATTCTACCATTTGTTTATATTTGATCATGATGAACACAACACTGTCTGTTACTAATAGCACTAGATATACATTTTAAGACATGTATAAATCAGAAGGAATAATACATAATATGAATATAAATGTGCAATATATCAATTCAATATCATATAACATTGCACATAAATGTGATTAATGTTTTTCTACAAAACTTGAAACAGTGATAACAATAATACAGAGTTCCCATGAAGACAATCCTTTATTATTGAAAATTATATTTTATACCTAGAGACTGTGGTGTTTCTGTCAGTGTGGTACATTAAAGCTAAAGCCAATACTGTAATTAATGTAATATGCCATCTGCACCTGAGCTCCACACTTTTGGGCATGATCCTTCTAAATTAAAATCATATCATGTCCTACTATAAAGTTGACAGCTTGAAGAACAATTTGCCTAGGATTATATCACATTGGGCAATTTAAAACACCCCACATGAGGTAACTACTTTACCACAGCATGTGATTACTTACCATGTGCATAACAAAATTACACCATTTATAGAAATTTAATTTAAAATTGAGCAGAAGACTAGACCTATGTGTATTTCACATAAGAAACTTTGGGGTACATTTTTGTCTTCTAGGCAAATGACAAAATTCAATAAGAAACAATTATGAATTTATAAACAGCATATTTTTTGTTGAAGAATTTCAAATTCAATTAATAAAATCATACCAGAATGGCAACACGTAAAACAATACAGACAAAAACACAGAGCACAGCAAATCAATATTCGGTGATGTTCAACTTGTAACAAAAAACCAGAACAACTAGTTAACATGGTAGAGAAACCTTCCAAAGACAAATAGATTCTGATTGGCAGAATCGAGTATTTCACAACTGGACAGGTTTTGAGTGAGACAAAATATTATCACTTCTAATAAACAAAATAATGTTTCCAAACGTCAAATATTAATTACTGAAATGATCGAAATTGTGTTCGCTTCAAAAAAATTGCAGTTTTTAAACATTTTGATGTGAGAGTTAAGTGATAATGATATATACTTCTTAAACAGCCACAAAAGAAAATTCTTGCAAACTGAAACAAATTTGTCAAATATCTTATTGTGTCACCCATCTAAAAAAACTGTGTTTACGAAAGAAAGCAAACCATTTCTGACTCATCAATTCCATGTAGTCATGCTCATCAAGATATCCGAATGGCCTGAAGAAATCCTACCCTTTTCTTTTTATGTGCATTATATGACGCACTCGTTGTTCAGCATTTTTATTTATCATGACACAAAAACAAACATGAGGCCTTAGTACACAGTGACAAGAATAGTGCATCTCATATTACTCTAAGCCTAGTACTATATGAAGACGTTAATAATGTGTCTACAAAAGGCTAAACTTTCATTTCCAGAAATGACAACATTCAAAACAATCACCAATCTAAATGCAGCAGGTACAACTAATTACCCAATCAACATCTAGGTCACAACATACATTAGTGATGCAATGATTGATGATATTTTGTTTGCCCAACGTTAAAGATTTAGCATTTGAAATTATGTACATTCGGGGAGGGGGAGATTGAGTGTGTCTAGCTGTGTGCGTGACAGAGAGAGACACTCCAAAACTATCTTTGTCTGTAGGATGTTTCATTTGATCAGCTCATTTACCTTAAGGAAGCCATCCCTGGTCCACGTTTGACCACTGCCAAAGGTAAACAAACTACTTGTTTTGCTTCCCTGGTGTTTGTCTCTGCTGATATCCTCGACATTCACTACCATAATGGAACAGAGCTATTAAATAAAAACACCATCTGCCAATAATCAGCTATAGGTAATATCAGATGGTTGCATCTCAGTTTATGATGATCAACTGCCTTCCAACTGTAGCTCAGGTTTCTCTTATCAACCATCAATATTTAATTCAAAGTTAGTCTCTATAGACAATGCCTAAGTGTTCTTTGGAAATCATACAGCACCATTTTGCATACAATGAGTAACTTCAAATAGCATACCTTGATCTGTTGACTATATGGTAATTTTGATAATTATATTTTTTTATTGATAACACAAATGCACTGACGTGACAACTATCCGCAGAGTGATGGTGTCAATCAGTAAATGCCAATAAGTATAATGTTTGTGTTAAACTTATAGGTATGAGTTCATAAACCGGATTTGACCTATTAAGTGACATATTTACCAATACTCAAACAGCACTCTAAGCGCTGACGCTCAAGCTAAATATTTAAGTAAATATGAAATATACTGAATGGATATAAACTGAGTTCATAAACAACTATTAATCTAGAGGGATATTTCAAACATTTAAATATATACATCCAATATCCCACTTTATTGGTGAGCATTTGTCTAGTGAGCATTTGTTTGGTGGACATTTTTCCTACAACCCCTTCTAATGTACCACATTTGTGTCAAACATTACCTTAACTACTACCTGTATGCAGCACTAAGGGGTTATCATAACAATTAAACACCAAGCCTATACAACATTTAGCTCACAACAAATACTGTAAACATAGAGATTTATGTAACTTCATCTGACATTTACAGCTACCCAGGACCATAACAATCATAGAGCAAGCAAAATTAGGATTGTTTTAATCTGGCCATGATGGCATTTAAGCGTTTATAACTAACACAAGCTGACTTAGGCTCAGACTACAAAAAAAATTAGACTACAAAAAAAGACGCCTGCAACACTCACATTCTATATAAAGGAAACACATTATTGCTTCAATTTAAATAAAACCAGTCCATTAATAAGTCACTGTTCAATCAGTCTAAACATCAAACACGTTTATATTTACACATATTTATCATGCCTGCCCACTTAGAAATTCTGCACAATTTATAATTATAAATAATTTTGTGCTTGGTGTAATAAAACTGAGAACACTTATCAGACATCGTGTTATAAATTGCATGAGGCTATGGACAAATTGACAACAATGTTTATTTACACTTATCATATGTACACGTAATTGGTTCGAGTTATTTAGCCTTCGTGGTACTGGAAGTTACCACTGGGACGTGTGACCAAAGGGAAAACTGACTAGAGAAATACATAAGTACATTTAATAATATCAAATCAAATATTTTTCATGTCAGCTATCAAATTTATATATTCTCACTGTCCAGTTGATGCTACATTAATGGTTAAGAGTTATCTGTCGTGATAATCTGGCCAATTGCAAGTTAATGGTCAGAAGCTTAATTTGGCTGTACCGATTTTATTCAGTGAACTATTACAGCTCCCAACAGTGTTCATAACAGGTACCAATTAGATGAGAGTAGATAAGTGGTTTGACATTTTCCTTTTGTTTTCATTTCATGACAACAAATGCGAATTGGTTCCTCAGGTTTCCATTTAACATTGTTACAATACCACTAACTTAAGTCAAGAAACTACTTTCTATTATAATGTTTGTACAGAAGATTGCATTGTATTAAACTACAGCTTCATTACCATAGTAGATGCTTGATTTACTCATAAAGAATTTACCCAATTTGTACAGAAGCATTCATTAGCTGCTATATTTTATAACGTTAATTATGTACTACTACTACTACTACTACTACTACACATACCAGAAAACATCATGATTTTTACCCACAATGCCATGATTTCAATAATAAATTATTAGATTTCAGGAAATAAACCAAAAATAACAATAAAGAAAACCAACAGAGTCAATACTGAACAGAAGCTGTTTGTACACAATCACTTTTCAGTCTCATCCGATACAGCATTAGAGTTCGCCCGCTCAGAAGACATATGGGTCCTTTGCCCTATTATATAAGAGTCTTGCCCAATGATGAATCACCACTGATAGGGCAGAAGCTTTGTTAATTACGTGCAGATCAATTAGCTACGATGGCCTCATAGCATGTTGCTCCCACAATGTGACTGCATCATTTGGGTAATAGTTACATCACTGAGGTTCCGATCACAATGGCATAGACCCAAGTGATTTGGCTAGTAATATGGATATATATTACTATATCTGTGGATATGAAGCACATTGGCCAGAGGCGATATCAGAACTAATGACAATTGCCAGTGGATATTTTGGCTGATGCTATAATAGCTAACAGGTCATTTTGGTGAAGACCGATTATAATCCACTACTTGCCGTAAAGTGAAATAAATTATACTCCTTCTATAATGTTTGTGCTAGTATTAAATGATCACGGTTGATAAACATTAGAGAATGATTGCTTTGTTTATGATTTCAATAAACATAAAATATTCTTTTCAGTGGTTACTTCAGCAACGATCTGACATGGGGTCAATTCCATTTTGTCAATTCCAATTCCATTTCGTCAATTCCAAATCAAATATATATCAATTCAAAAAATTTCAAATCCAATTCGATTTTTTACCTAATCTTTTTACATACTATTTTTTACCATGAGTAGGTACTCCGAGTACCTACTCCGAATAATAGGATTGTCATGGAAAAAATATTTCTGAATAAAAAAATAAATGGTAAATTAATTTGTGGATTAAACTTTTGGTAGCAAACTTCAATTCAAAATTTATCAATTCCAATTCCACTTTTTTAAAATAAGCAACTCCAATTTCTATTCCGGAATTAGAATTGCCCAACAATTCCAATTTTGGAATTGAATTGACCCCCAAATTGTCTGGTAAAGATTAATAGCCAACTTAATCACCGACTAACAAAATAATAGCATCCCAAGTCACAGTGTGGGTGCACAAGTGTAAGCACATGTGCTTTGGAGTACAGCATTAAAATATTTACTACTGGAATCATTGTTGTTTTTACTTGTTTGATTACCTAGACAAAACACTTATAAACTAAAAACTAAAAATACATTTTACTAAGAATGATATACGCAGTGAGCTTGGTTTCACCACAATGTTTACAAACACTTTATTAACTTAATTGTATGATATTTTACACTATAGTAATTCTTTACATAAATTTTACTAAAGCCCACACTTACAGATGGCATGACAGCCCTTAAAACTGTTCCCACGTTGGTTTCAAGGTTTAGCATATTTCTAATCTGACATGTACACAAGCTCATTCAATTATATTTGTTTATTATTAGCAGATCCTGAAGAAAAATAGCTTAAAGATGTAAACACTGCAGGAGATAAAAACATACACACATGACACTGACACCTGTGTACTGATGGATACTGAAGATATTATCTATATTCTGAGTTAGCTGATAGATATACAGAGTTTAGAAATTAAACATCGAAATTACTGAAAGAATGAAATATCTACGCTTAGGTAATATGTTTTATATCTCAAGCATATTTTGTGGTAAATATGCTTGATATCATACAGTGATAAATCTTCTAAACTATCTGGCCAAAACGTTGTGGAATGCCTTAATTACTATCCAAGGTCTGAAAGGCCACAACAATGGTGTACTGTGAGATGCTATTAAAAGACAATGGTTTGGACTTTATATACAGAAACTATGTTCAGATTTGTATTGGTTCTACACATTATATAAAATAATAGTTGCAAGAACTCATTTTTCATACATCAAATTTGCATTTAAATCATTGAATTAAATGGGAGTTTCTCTGCTTGACTTTTGCCAACAACTTTAGGTACCATGTTATGGCTAATATATGTAAATAAGGGGAATTTTTTCTGCACATATGATATTATCTTCTACAATCATATTTATACAATTAAAAGCTGAATGATGGACATTAAGTAACAACACAACATTTCACTATGGACAGTAAAAATGGTTTATATGTAAAAGATGCAGAAAAAAGCTTACAGGTAAATAGGTTTTATAAAGTACAGAGTTTACTGAAAGTTACACCAACGACAATGCAATTAGAAAGACACTGTGAACTCATCCAGGGTGAAGGCGGACAGTTGTGTTCATGGAGGATCATGAATATGTAAATCAGTATATGGCACCTAAGCACTTATCAAAACATAAACAAGTCAGGAAACATAGTTTTTTTAGTTGATTCAATTGGCAGCAAATTTTATGCAATTCCTGGGAATATATCTCTATATATTATATATAATTTAAAAAAAATTAGCATTCTGATTATGCCGTTTTATATATTTTTGTTTGTTACACAATGAACAATTTCCCCATTGTTGATTTTGACACTATCAGTAAACATATTATTATTATTACAATGTGCTTGCATATTCTTAGATTATGCAGCCTCTGCCAACACACACACACACCAAAACCTGTTATCATTTGTGACAAATAACATGTTGTCCATTTACACTGCACTGAACTGTAAAGACAAGTGGTAGCCCTGGTAATTGAGCCCATAATTCAAATCAGATTGATATATCAAATTAAGAACCATCTTAGTCAAGAACAATAATATCAAACTACCCTCTGGGTCCAAGCATATTATCACTCTCCATTACAGCTGTCAGCAAATGTCAAGGAATTCGGCGGGAAAAGTCAAGTGATATTGAATTCATTGCTAAACTATGCAAAAATGGATTTTTCAATAATACCTCTTTATGGCATGAATATTACTCAATAATCAATATATCAGTTGTGCATTTAGTGTGGAGAACTGTTTATCGTTTCCATAAATACAAACACAACAAATCTCTGACATCAGTGATCTAGTAATCAACAATGATACTTGGTTGTGACTCAATCACAGGATAGGAAATGTATTTCTGTTATTGGCGCATGACATGCTGACAGGTAAAAGTACTATCAACAAATATGGACAAAGCTCAAACCAGAAACTACCTCATAGAAATAAACAGACAATATAAGCAAGACAAATACAATAAATAGATCAAAAAACACATCACAACATTAATCCCATTTTACCCAACCATAAACCATAAATTATCAACATTAAATAACTGCTGACAAATTGATTGACTAATTACAGAATACATAACGACATTCCACTATTTATCAGGACTGAGTACCTAGTAATTAACTAATCGAAGGACAAACATTTAAAAACAAAACATTCAATGCTAGCTACATCATTATTCTTATCACAGAAGTCAGGTAATTGTTTCATCCTTAGATTAGCTCGGTTGCATTGCAATTAGCTAATTATTCACATGGCCATTATTGAATTATTTAGATAGCACTTTAAAGTTTTCATTCTCCAATCAATGGTCATGTAAGATGAAAAGTTCTGGACACAGAACATTTAAAGTTATATTTAATATTACTGCAACACTCATCATTTACTTTTTTCCATTAGTCATGTCATTATTTATAATGTATGGATTATATGAGCTCTTAAGGTGGCATAAATACAATAGGGACAATATGCATGGACAAATAAGCTAAATTCTACCAGTTAGAACAATAGAGCTGTCCTGGCCAGTACAGTAAAGTAGTGGACAGATAAGCTTTCAATTTGGATCTGAAAGGTGCTATGACCAAAATAGATCTGACGTGTTCTGGGAGGGGATTCCATGCATTTGGTCCAGCTACACTAAAAGCAGCATCTCTATAAAATTTGAGCCTGAACTTAGGGATCTTCAGTTGTAGTCATATATGATAACATTGTATCACAATTATTAAATAAGGATTAACAAAAGACTGGTAGCATCCAACAGCATTTACCAGTTCTTGGTATATCTGCAAAAATGGTGAACTTAATAATCTAATGACTGATTTAATCAGCTAGTGTAGTCAACTCAGATTAATGCCCACAATCATCCAATGAATATGAATACAATAAACAAAATGGTCGCACATGCACACACACACACATATATATATATATATATATATATATATATATATATGGTGTCTGCATAGCTCTGGAGACTAAACAGTCAAATCAAGAGTCTATCAGCTACTCCTAAATTCTACTCTTGGGATACTGATGAGTTTAAGGGGTTTATTATATCCACAGTGAGCTGATACCAGAGAGAGCAGTGAAATGGTCTCAATACTCTTCTGGAAATATCAGGATTGACAACCTAACGTGTTAATAGACTGTTATACATCTTCAGGTCATTCTGTGCTACATTGACAGCATAATTATATATAAACTACATCAAGATACAGATAATAGCAGTAAAAGTCAGAGTCTCACTTTTGACAACTGAGGTCTCATTATTATTGTATGGGGGGGAGGCAGGGCAGTTGAAATATGCATCCTTTGGCAGAAAGATAATCTGGGATATTATTATTTTCACTAATGGCAAATTTTAAGACATAACGGGAGACATTACTGGCTTACTCTGAGGGCTGCTGATGCATACCCTGTTACATAAATATTCAAAATGCTCAGTGTCTCTACTTACCAAGATTGCCTTTGTATCGCAGCTGATTCTTCACTGAAAAATTGAACACTGCCTTCTCATACTCTTTAGCCGAGTTACCAAGAGACTGAAATAATGGCAACATGTTAATAGATTAACAGCTCATATACAGATTTTAGTACTGACAGCTCAATAATTTGTGTAAAAAATATTATCTGAAGGCATCTCAATCACCAACGTTAAATTATTTAATCACCATTTCCTCAAGGATTTGCTAAACACAATTATTCTAGACAGAGAATAGCAGTATTATGTCAGTAAGTATTCTTAGTGATATTGGTTGCTCATTAAGATTTAAAGATGTACTACCATATTATGCGTTTTTTAAACAAAACTGGCAAATTGTGCTGCTGAATTGGGTATGCAATACTAACTTAACATGACAATAATATGCAGTTTTCAAGGTGCACAATTGAGTAGAGTAATGATCTGGTATTACTGATTAAATGTACTAATTCCTGCTATCACATCAAATAAAAATATGAATTATCAAAGTATATTTCTAAAATATTCAAAAAAAGAGGTGTTAGTGAAATATATAATTAAATGAAATAGTTGCTACAGGCCAAGATAAGATTTCATAAATATGTGACTGATCTTAGTAAACTATAAACAGGTTAATAATCCTGGTTAAATGGTGTTATTATTCAAAATGTTTACAACATCAAAATAACTCAACTAATTACCTGACATGGTAATCATCCCAGCAATCATTTATTTAGTGTGCTTCATCCAACACTTTGTTAATGTCAATATTAAACTGGGTAGTGAATAATATCCAAATGTTGTCTATAATTGCTTCATCCCAAATAAATATTACATTATGGAATAACTACAGTTAATTAAAAATAGTAATATGTGTGTATGTACGGAAATAAGCCAAATAAATACAAATGTTAAAGTACAATATTTCTATAAAGAAATGGTCATGTGAATGTTGTACAAGTTATCTGTTATGCCATGATTTCTTGAGGAGTTTGGCTAACATTAAACTGATGAGCCAGAAATGGTTTGCATCCTTCTACAAACATGGTTCTTCCTAATGTTTGATGCCTGTGGGGGTGTGTAGGGAGAGGTTAAGATAACTGATGGCTATAAATAATATTTACTGATTTGATTTACTGTTAACTTGAACTATTCTAATCACCAGTCAAGTTTTGTACAATAAACACTCAGGTACCTGTATGTATTGTAACTAAATGTGTAAGTGCCATTAGTGAGACTGAGTAAGTTCTTCATTTAATCATGGCATTGATCATACTCGTAGCCAAGATATATGGGCGATGATGAATCCCCAGGGAAACATTCCACAAACCCAGGCATGAGGCAATTCTGAAACCTAACTGGAAGGGTTTTCATGTAATGCTTTCACCAGCACACAACAGGGCCATAACAATTAAGTTGTATTTCATAGATTCAAAGGATTCAGAATACTACTGGTATATCCCATTTCTAGAATGGACGGGTATAAAACAATCTTGTGCAATTATAAAGTGGACATTAGGGCCTGTTGTTTATAACATGCTATCCATCAGTACAATATCTAGAATATTACTTCTATTTATAAAAACAAAAAAAACCTTGTAAATATATTCTTATTCAGTACTGAGTAAAGCAAAGAAAAGAATTAGACTGTGGGTTTCCACTACATATAACCACAGTTCAAACTGTCAACAAAACAAATTTCCAAACGTTCTAGGATACTGAATGGCCTAAATTGTGCCAATGTGTCGTTTAAAACAACATTCATCCATCTATCCATCATCAACAAAACAAACAGCTGGTAACAAATTTATGTGAAATTTGAAGAGAAATCCAGAATTTGAACATCTTCCAATTGATTGATATCTAAACCAATAACACTGGCACAGACCTCAACATAAAATAATATGATATATAAACATATATATATATATATATATAAACACACAAAGAACAAAATAACTACTTACTGCTTGGCGAAATAGATAATTCCTGGCCCAGAACATTTAAATGAACACTATTTTCTACAGTCAGGAATATGAATTATGAAAATGTGGCGGTTTGGGTTATGTAAAGTTGTTCAAACCAGAAGGTCTACCCAAATGGAGTATTAAGCAGTGGATTTGAGATTTTGATCCCATCTTAATTAGTTGTTATATGGCATGCAATACTCAAGCTTTCTATGTGCAGCTTAGCAATGTTGATATTTACGTGTTTATACAAGTGAGAAAAAATATATACAACTGATGCCAAGTTAGTATCAGTTGTTTGTTGTTTTCCCACTTCTATGACTGCATATGCTGACTGTGCAGACAAACCAGAAAGGGACATAACTAGTGTCAGATTTGCAACACACAATGAACAGAATGGTCTAATAATGTTTTACGGCCACTTTTGTGCATATGGTAGGTTAAATGAAGTGAAGTCAAAACAACCTTCAGATATGCCCATGATGAGATTTGAACATGGGTGGTAGTTATCTGTGATCCAACGTTATAGCAGTTAAGACCATGGAGGCACCCTAACAGAATGATCTAACACTAACAGTAACATATATGTCTACAGACCACAATATACATGGTTCTCACAGCCAAGGAAATATTATTTTCCAGGACATTTCCAGGACAAATTACTATTTTCCAGGACCTTTTAATTATACAAGATTTAAAGGTAAGAAATCAAGATATGTGAGAAAAAGCATATATTTATTCAATGTATGATCGATTATTGAGATTTTTATAGTACAGCCTCATCCACATCCCTTCTAGCTGTCTGATCCACCCACCTTATTTAAATTTTAACTAACATGGGAGATCCAGATTATTTACTGGTAGTGGTACTCTTTTCTTCTAAAATTGTAGTTTTCTTCTACAAGCATAATATTTATTCACAAACTTTTTTGTTCTAGTGGATTTTTTCACAGGCAATATTTTTCCAGGACATTTTCTGATTTTGTAAATTTCAAGGACAATTCCTGGACCTAAAAAATGAATTTGTTATTTTCCAGGTTTTCGGAGTTATCCAGGATGCGTAGGAACCCGGAATATATACAGTCTAAGACTAATCCATGAAAACAGACCATGGAAAATTATGAAATCAGTCATAACAGTAGGTTACTATGGTATCTAGTCAACTTTGCCCATCACCAACAAACAAAAGAAACTCAGGCCATAGCATGACAAACTCAGGTCATAGACCAATCAAATTAACCAATCATTTTAACAATTCCGCACACTTTCATGAACAAGCTCAATTATATTTAGCATTTATCTCTACATATACATGCATAACATTGTTTAGATGCAAGAACTCAATTCAAGTCATGGTCTATATATATATATATATATATATATATATATGCCACTGAAAACAGAACACACCATTTCGATATAATACTAAGGATATAGATTTTGAATCAGCTATACTATGTGGATGTTTTTATATCAATACTTTATTTTCAAATCAATAAAACTATATATTTATTGTATTAACATGTGAGCATGTCACAAAGCCTACTTTCATATTTAATAACATTCAATTATAATTTTAAAAATTGTGTCAAAACATTGATTGACCATAATTCAAGATGTAAATAAATTAGTATCATTGGTAACCATAACTTCATGAAATCAGTCATGAATATTTTAAGGCAAATGTTTAGATCAATTAGAGTAGCTTAAATAAATTAAAATATCAATTTCCAGTTTTTAAATTGTTTACTGTGTCTCTCTGTACAGTATTCATTACATTTGTAACAAATAAGTAAAATAATAATAACAAGAGCAACATTGTGCCTGGCAATGATTCAAATTAGTAAAGTGATGGGCTGAGTTGATTAAGCTATGGGCCGAGTTAGTGATGGGTCGAGACTTAAATGGGGCGAATGGACTGGAAACCGTGACTGTCACTATCGTGACTATGATCTATCATCATAATCATGTTAGACTATCATTCTGTGAGTCTATCAGTCAGTGACACCACGTAAATAAACTAGTAACAAACAGCTCTTAATAAATTGTTACTGTTTATCAACTTCATGTTTCTAAAAGAAATAAAAGCATTATGATTCTATTTGTAGACCCTAAAAATCTTAAAATGTATCATATTTAGTATTTACATACCTGTTTGACATTCGCGGGCAGCTTAATCCACGGATAATTCTGTCTTATATGAAATTCGATGTCTGTATTCATGGTGTAGGGTCGCAGTTATGTAAAATAGTTCCAAAATATTAAATGATTCTCATAGAAACAATTTGACAGATAGCAGATAACTGTTTTATCAGCTCATCGTGTCAACACCGAGAAGCGTCAACATTGACTGTTGCACAGACCACCGAGAAACGTCAATACTACTAGGGGGCGCCGCGAGAAACTGTGAGCAGAGGGAGCCACCTGACTCAACTTTATCCAAAGATACTATAACGCAGCCAAAAACAAACTTTTCTCCAGATCGTGAACTACATTATGATATTATAACTACCGTTATGATTTAAAGTTTAATTTTTCAGCAGCCACTGATGTTAGTGTCAATTAACAGTCTAGTCATATACTTAAATACTGAAATAGAACAGTGAGAAGTAATTAAGGCTGTCAAAAGTTCAACTTCCTAAAAAATAATCTCATGAAACGTGTTACAAATTAAGAAAGATTGATTGTATGCTTTTACCAAATTGTATAACTGTTAAATATGGTGCAAATTCATTTGCATATCAAGGTCCTAAATTATGGAATAGTATAGAAAAAATATAAAAACACTTGAATTTAAAGACTTGAAGAGAAAAAAATTATAGTTAGATACCAAACAATTGTGACTATTCTGTCTGCATGTTGTGTAAATTATAAAATATTTAACAATGTATTAGGAATAGGCTGGCTTTATTGCAATGAACAAACTACCTTCAGGATGTTAATTGATCATATGAATAATCATATTTAGTCTTCATTGTATATATACCATACGATGTATTACTATCATTGTAAATTCCATACCATATATTATTATCGGTTAATAGCTTCGGCTAATGTTTTATTGTTGTACCAAACCCCGACGTTAAATAAACTTGTCTTAGTCTTAGGAATTTCATCTATATACTATAGTTCATTAAGCTGTATGATAATAATGATAAAAATGTAAATTTAATAACGTGGTCTTAAAAGCAGGAGCCATTCAGTAACGTGGTACAATGATTTCCCAAAATCGGAATGCTAAAATCTAATTATTTATCGGTGTGTATAACTATTTTTACTATTAAAAGAAAATTTCCAATCCTACTTTAGAACTCCATTTCAACTCTCAAGATTTTGAGTGATCGTGGTAAGCCATAAAAATGGCCGTAAAGCATCATCATCATCATCATCATCATTTTGGTGGTCATGGTAAGAGTCAATCGGTTTATTCATTTGATTGGGATTTGGGCTTTGGTGAAGAATCAAATCAATTTGACTGATAATACTCCAATCAAGATTCGACAAAGACGAATTTCTCCCTCCATTTTTGAGGACGTACGGCAACACGTTAAAGAGATGTTATAGTTTGTGGTGTCGTTAGATCTTCCTACATTTCTTGTCAGGAAACGTGACAATTCACTTAGATTTATGCATAGATTTTAAACTGTAAAACAATCAGGGATTCGTACCAGTTGTCTGTACTAAATGAATCAATGGGTGTCCTTTCAGGCTCTAAGTGGTTTCCGACAATGGATCTAAAGAGTGAACTTTAGCGAGTAGAGATGGACGATGCTCATCAAACACGCACTGCTTTCAGTATTGGATCACTAGGATTCTAGGAGTTTAATTTTATGCGGTGTGGGTTAACTAATGCTCCCAGTACCTTCCAACGTGTTTTGAAACAGTGTATGAATTAATTGTATTTCACGAAATGATGATATTGTAGCGTCTTCTAAAAGTCTATACGAACATTTGCAACATCTTAGAGAGGTTCTTGGTAGTAGGTTTTAGGATGGGGGTAATGAAGTTGAAACCCTCAAAATGCTATTTTCTTAAACATAGTGTCAATTACTTAGGTCACGTGATTTCCGAACAGAGTGTTCAGACAGATCCAGAGAAGGTTCAAGATGTTTTGATGTCGAAAATAATTATGTCTGGAGTCTGTTGGGGATATACGTCGATTGCTAGGAGTAACAGGGTTTTATCCCAGATTTTTTAAAGAATTATTCTTCAATTGATCATGCATTGACCAATCTGATGGTCGGTGATGAGAATTTAGGTCGCCGGAAAGGTCGTAGAAAGTATTTGACAAAGTCTGTTCCATTCCTTTGGAATAAAGATTGCCTGAAGACATTTGACTAGCTTACAGATAAAATAACCTCTGCCCAAATTCTGACTTGTACACAATTTTCTCTACCATTTGATTTGTAATACGTTTCTGGCGATGAAATATCTGGAAAGCAGTTTCACTCATCATTGTTTATGCTCCATTGCAAGTGGTACTCATCAAGGAGGCAGTTTTGTCGAATGTATATAAAATGCATATTGTATACAATGTCCATACTGTATAGACCGTGTGTATGTTTATAATACGGTTTATAACGTATGTACAGTGGACCAAGTAAAAGAGTCCTTAAATAGCAGGTGTCCTTTCTTCGGGGGGACATTTAATATATTACAGCTAAATGGTGCTCATGAAAAATGTCCATCAAAAGTTCATTATTGCAGTTCTAAATATGATTAACATAAATCAATAGTTTAATTAAATACATGAAAATTAATGACTAAACTACTTCATGAATAAATTAAATAATAATAATAATAATAATAATAATAATAACAATATTTACTAGCAGGAGCCATTCAAAGGCGCTGTACAAGTAATATGTAGTAAGATAATACCCCAAATAATATGTCTAAAATTCCTATAAGAGATTCTAATATCTAATTTCTATTCCACAAAGTGGGGGCTGCAACACTAAACGCACAATCACCATTTGACTTGACCCGAGACACTGGCACCTGCAATAGTATCTGACTGAATGAATTGAGTTTTCAGCGTGACTTTCTAATGGACACCAGTTCGCACAGGTATTCTGACGCCATATCATTAATAGATTTATAAGTTATTAGTAAAATCTTGAAATGGGTACGCTGTCTAACAGGTAGCCAATGTAGTTTTTGAAAAATTGGGGTGATATGATCATATTTTCGAGTATTTTTCACTATGGGAGGTGCACTACTCTGAATTCGCTGAAGGTGATTGATGTTCTTATCAGATATGCCATATAACAAGGAGTTACAAGTGCTTATTGGGTCAAGAATATTTTAAACAGTGGGTGTTCTTAACATGGTAGTAGGCAGCTCGGCATACTGTTGTGACATGTTCATACACGTTAATGCATTGGTCAAAAATAACCCCTAAATGTTTTACTGACCCATTAGGGGTAACCGAAGATGCACTCATTCTTAATGCTGGTATCATTAGCGATTTAACACAATGTGGTGATGCCAAATATATAATATTTGTTTTATTATTATTTAGTCTTAGAAATTTTTTGATTCATCCATAGCCGAATATCAGCAATACAATGTTCTAAATGTTTCAAGGAAGAGAAGAAATTTAACTCATTGTCAGGATCCGGTGATATAGACAGTTGTGTGTCATCAGCATACAAGTGATATTTAACCCCGATATCGCTGCACAATAATCCCAAGAGGACTCGTATATATTGTGCAAACCAGAGGACCAAGAACTGAAGCTTGTGGTACACCAGATAACAAAAACTGAACGTCTGATAACTAAGACATTATTTGATAAGGGACGTAATCTGATCATCCTATATCTAATGATGATGCACACATGTTGAAGTGAACTGAATGTTACGTTCTACTTGTCCCCTGAAAAAAGAATGCAAATTTGTTGGAGAGGTAAATATATCAAACTAAATCAATCTAATTCGATTAATACATAACATGATATTTAGTTTTAATGAATACATGTAGACTCTATATATAGTTTGTGCTTGCTAATAAGCCAAACAATCATAGTATTTGTTTTTAAACTTTCTAATAATAGCCCCCTATGGCATAATGCGAGAATGACTTATTTTAGGGGATGGACAATGATTTGAACGTTCCTGAATAATAAATACGGAGATTATCGCGCATGGGAATTGTGTAAAGAATTGTCAAATATTACGAAGCTTCTGATAAGTGACGTCAGACTTCAGAAGTATCCGGTCTGAGTTTGGCTTTAAAAAGGGCGGCACCAACAGACGAATAATAGTCGATTCACCGTAACTTTGAACTAGTTTATTTAATATGTGATTGATCGCGTTCACATGTTGACATTATTTAAAATTGTGTGAACATTTTAGTATTTGTCATGAAAATTGGAAATGAAGGTGAATTGTTTCTTTAAAAGATTATTATAAACTATTCTTGTACTTTTTACGAGTTCAGTTGATCTTTTGACCTACCTAATGTTAATCCACGTAGTGAACCATTTCTCTCCATCACTCATCCAGTTATTATAGTTCTTATGATAATATATATCATTAAATACACACGTTTATCTTCCGTCTTGTCTTCATTGATTCGTCGTATGCGGTTGTTGAATAATAATTGTATTTTGTTGAATACTATAGTTATCTTTTTCTGGGTGCCTGGAGGTAGGCGATGTCTTAGTATTTTTTTCCGGTGATTTTATAGTATAATTTCACAACATTAATTACACCATCACCTTGCAAGTCAGGGCGCTTGTTTATTTCAATAACATGTTATTCCCGGACTTTATTACCGTGGGAGTAAAAGTAATACAATGGGAATATCTTTTCATCGGTAAGTATAAGGAACACATTTAAAATAACTGTTAAAGCGTTGTTTTGGGCGTGAAATTCAGCTTAATTATTATTCGACAACCCCCCTTCTGTCTCTGACGTTTGATCCCTACTAAACTAGATCTAAGGACTTACATAAAACGGCATTTACATATTTCATGGCATATAACAGGACAGGAATAATACAGATTGTCTGCACACACAAAATTATAATGCATACATCACAATAAATGTCCGTATGCATAGGTTCAAAACTCGAAGCGCAGCCGTTTCAACGTTACGTTTTGCCACTACCGGAAATCAGCGCTGTTTGGTCATGGCGGCCTAATCAAATATCACTGACTGCTCGGTCTAGTTTTCTTTCAGGTCAATAGTTGGTACCGATGTTTGTGCCGTCTTTTGTTTGTGCCGTGTATTATCTATTACATTGTTAATTTTACCACCTTGGATATGTTCAATAATTAGATACGGATAGTTGGCTACATGAAACAATATGTTTGGTAGTTTTAGAAATAATGGACTAGAATAGCATTTTTGGACACACCAGAAATTGCAAGTGTTTCCCAAAAGTCAAGTGGCTGCCAAGAAATGTTCTCAATTTGTTCCGCATTATAGGATCATTTATGCAGCCCACAGTGTGGTGATTCGGTGTGTTTGATCCAGATACATTAGACAGTTTGGATGCCAGTTTTTTTTAAATCTTTGATTTGTGTATTGCGCAACTTTCCATCGGTGGTGTAATAAACTAGGAAATGCCAGTGCACATCTACTACTTGTGTGAAAGTGAAACCCAACCCCCACGCTCACATATGCGCAACTCATTGCTCATATCTTGTGCGGGTTTCTCATTCGGATTCAAACGATCCACAATATATATATATATATATATATATATATATATATACTTACACAATTTAATTACGTCTAGTGAACCCGGACAGTATCTTGTAGACTCTTTTCTACATCTGTGAGTTGTTTATTTATTTTATTTATTATTTACTTCTGTTCATGAATCTTTACCTTTGTATGTTAACAGTTCAGAAAATAAAGTCATTCATTCTCCATAATGTTGATTACAAGTCTTGTGAACTAACATTATTGATTTTCAGTTATGCCAAATATTAATATTCACCTTATGATTAAACAATTGAAAGTAAAGAATTTTGCAATATAGTTATAATTAGATAATATATTTGCTTTTGTTCTATTCTGCCAATTAATTTCAAGACTTAGATGTGTCAAAAGAAAACTGTTTTTATCAACTGGAATTTAATCACTCAATCTTAGCTCTATGATAGCAGCAGAGTGGATAAATATGTTTATTTTAGTATCAATAACTCTCCTTCTAGCCCCCAATACATATTTTACTATCTTACTGCCTGTGCGTACCTTTAATTACTTTTGGGAGTATTTTGAACAGTACGTAGTCATACCAGATAAATAACTGAACAATCCATTTTGTAAGTAAAAGCATATATACAATTATTTCTTGGAATTAAAAGATGTTTTAAGTAAACAAAAATTATTAAAACAATTATACAGATGCCACCAACATTTAATAATTGGTTGTTAAATAATAAAAAAACGCATTTCTGTAACATTACAAGTCTGCGTATGTGTATTTGTGTATGCGCAGGTTTAACGCAGGTATGATACAGATCATACTCATATGGCTACTTTTTTGCTACTGTTGTTGCTACTATTACTACTGTTGTTGTGGTGGTGGTGGTGAGACCAGTAACTCATCTCACCTCAACTAAATTAATACAAACTATAGGAAATGTTGTTTCTAACGTGCTCTGTGATAATAGTTATCATTTATGATCAATGGCAGAGAGATAAACTGGAATAAATAGCGGCAGGACCCTCAGTCCTTTAATTGGGTTGCTAATGTTTATGTATGGCATTAAAAATAATGCAAGTATTTAAAACTAAGATCTAATATATATATATATATATATATATATATATAACAGCTGATACCGATTATAAAAACATAGAAAAATTCGTATTTCCAACCGACCAATCTGCTGCTGTCATTTTGTAAACACTAGTTTAGGACAATTTCCGAGAAGTCAATTTCCCTTGTTTATCTGTTTTTTAAAGTAACATAAATTAAATATTTGTCTCTGGTCTCAGATAAATATCTGAGAAATCGGAGATCTTGTTAAACCAATATTACGTATGTTCCAATTAGCATACATAGGTAAACTGTCACTTTACCTACTTGTTATATATCAGCCCGGTGTAATCTGCTAGTAGTTTAAACCCCACAACCGTAGTTCGACCAATTCTCACCAGATCCCTAGGGACTTCCAGTGGAAAAGAGCTCTTGTGGCATTAATATTAAATAACAGGTTACGTTGGGGTTTTAATTTGGGGGAGGTCACTATAAATTTGGCAAGCACAAAAATACATTACAAACGTCAAAAAAGCTCCTAATATGATCACTCATTAAACGCGTACAGCCTTCCGTACCACGTGATGCGCTGCAATATCAATACTATGTTATTTGTGTGTGTGTGTGTGTGTGTGTGTGTGTGTGTGTGTGTGTGTGGCGCGCGCGTGCGTGTTAAAATATCAATTCACGTTTGAAGTGACACATTAAATATTTGCTTACTCGTATAATTGGTTGTGATATGAAGAAAGCTTCATTCGTCTCTAAACCGATAAGCATAAAATATATATGAGAATTATCTGTTTGTCCATCTTATCATAATTCGTTTTCATTTATTTTCTGCAGTTCCTGAATCTTTATGATATGTGTTACACGCTCAATTGGCCAAATTCGGACCGCTAGATCTAATGTCAGCCTCATAAACCTCAGTGTCTGGAATATTTCCATCAGATTTATTGTTCATTCAGATCTACTATACTTTATCAAATGTAATCATTTTAAATTGCTAAACTGCAAGGATGAAAACAAATTTCTCTCAACGGGAAGCATGTAAGTTGGGTGTAGAATTTACACAAACTGGTTATTTGTATTTCTTTGCTATATGTTGCTGAAAATTTAAGACAATTTTTAAATAATAGTAATACAGTGATAATTTAGATCTTTTGGGCATATTAAAATAATAACTTATACTCATCGACAGATTTGTGGGGGGGGGGCAAGGTCTAAGAGGCTAGCCTTAGTTAAACTGCAGACGCTCGATCTCTTAGAAGTATACCAACAGCTAGATGAGCTGCTTGCTATACGTATACCTGTAAATATTGTCAATAATCTGGTCTGGTCTTATTTATTTTTAAAATAACTTAATATTAAAAAGAAGCCACTATACTATAAGTATAGTTTAAAACCTAGCACGTCAACCATTCTTTCATTTCATGTAATGTTTTAAATTTCCGTTTCACTTAATTTTGAATATTATTAATAAAAAATTCTTTTTTATCTGATGTATTTTTACCTTTTTATGTTTAACGTTGTAGGTTTTTTCCCTACATCATATCCATTGAACGTTTCATCAACGTACGTAACATCCGGCCACTTGTGCAAACAATGGAATTGTTAAGACAGATCGATACGCAAGTCCAAAATGAGATGTAATTAACTATGATTATAAAATTCACTTGCATGGTCGAGACTACAATACAAGTAGGAACTCAAGAACAAAATAAATGAAGAGTTCACTCTCTGAAATGCGGATAAAATGTGTAGTGCTAATAAAATAATATCTGACAAATATTGATATTCGCAAAATATACAAGACATCATAGATATAATAAAATATTCTAAATAACTGAAGCATAGCCTTTATCGCTTCCTTGAATGCCACATAGTACTTGGTGGTCTAGTAGTATATATAGAACTATGAATACGATAATTATGAGATAGTGAGCTTCGGTGGCCTAGCGGTTAAGCACTCGGCACTTGGTGCCAACGGTCGCAGGTTCGAACCCCGTAAGAGGTCGAAACCTTTCCAGGGATTAATTTCTCGGCTCACTACATCGTGGGTGGCTGACCACGTTAAATGGCGCTGCCGTATCCACTGAATTATTTAAAATAAAGGGGGACGTTAAACCCCTGAGGACGTAAAACACTCTGGCAGTGCCCACCCTCAGGGTATTTCGGCTCCATCTTTCCGTACTGCTCCCCTTTGAGTGGTGGGGGAGGAGATTTCTCAACCACTCCAACATAGAGGCTGTGCTGATTAAGCGACAGCCTGGGGATTCTCCCCGAACAACAAAACCAAACCAATAAGTAGGACAAAGGTTGGAACTTTTATCTATTTTTAAATGTTGTATGTACATAAATATAAATACTCAGATTTATTTGTAGCATTCGAGTATTTCTGTAGGCCTACATCTTATTTCTCTATAACAGGATTGTGGTAACGGTAATCTATTCGTCGCTATTATAAGACTGTGGCGCCATCTTCATGTTATTTGAGAAATGGTGAGTGTATGATTATTGAGATCCATTGTTGATATGAAAAATGTTACACTGAAACTATTAACTAGTCTATATAAAAATTAAATCGCTATCATATATGTTTAATATAATAGTATAAATGCAAATAGTGGATATTTGTAATATTTGTTGTCAAGTACCTAACGAAACCACCTTTGTCTTTGATTATCGCTCATGCGTGTGCGCCAATTTTAATTTAAATAGACGTGATTATATGATGATTACTTCTGTTGCATTTCACTATTTGGGTATGGTGTACTTCAAATCATCCGAACGATACATTATTTCCATCAATTAATCAGTCAATCAATTAATTGCACATTTCAGGAAACGCATTAAATATTTGTAGTAACGGTTTTGTAAACGTGAATCATAATGCCTAAACATATGTCTTGTGTGTTTATATTATCATGTTTTGTACGTTATGATATAGATCTACACAGTAAAATCCATCGTCACATAGTGACACAAAGCACGTGATAGTGTGACATTACCCATATTTACAATGCTATTTTGTAAATCTGATTAGTTTTTTGCGCAGTATTGCTCATTTGCTGTATTATCTGGTTTACTAGTATTACTATAAACCATCTAGCTGACATCTGTTTGTTAACTGGAGAAGAAAATAAATCTATTACTGACTCTTGTGACTTCTATTACACATCTTTTAGAACTAAACATAGAAAGATACATGGTCAAACTGGTTATTGCTAATGTAACTGATCTCTACTTGTTACCAGCTCATTTATTCACCTCTGTGGATATAAAAATACATCTTATGTCTATCGGGGCACCTCTGTAGTCTGGTGGTAGCGTGTTGGATGACAGATCACTACCACCTGTGTTCGAATCTCAGTGTGGGCATATCTGAAGGTTGTATCATCTTTGACTTCGCTTCATTACTTTTGGAGGTCGCTCACCCCATTTAGCCTACCATGTGCACAAAAGTGGCAGTAAAACATCAATTATCATCATCCACCTTATGTATATTAACTAACTGATCTTATTGCATCCATGAATAGATAAAACCACACAAAATGTTTTATTATTGGTTGGGTGTGTGATGTACAAACATTGGATATTGCAGGGAAACAAAGAGTGCTGGCTTTCATACCTAGAATGTCAATAACCAATATAAAAAAAAATATTACATAGTTTGTGTGAGAATGGACATTCAAATTTATTACCAAATAATAATTATTTAGCTGATATAGTGATGGTGAAATGCAATATTTTACATAGCTTAAATTGTAAGGTTAATTCAAAGGTTAATCTCTATGTCTGATTATACTTTGTGAGTTAAACAGTAGTCTCAGTGTCTAAATGACCTTCCACTTAAAAGCCCTGGTTGAGTGTTTACCTGGATGCCCAGACCCTGTGTGTAGTTGTATGGCTGTTTGGGGTGGGGGGGGGGAGGCTTCTCCCATGCAGCAGAAACCCTCTATGCTACCAAAACAGTTCTTCACCTTTATTTTCCAGATAAGACCTTGATATCAAGATCATGTGAAGTAATTTATCCATGCTGTAGGACATAAAGTAGACTTTTCTAGTCTCCAATGAAAATGGAAACAGAAAGTGTGTAATAAGACTGTCAATATAAAGCAGCCAAAATATGTACTCAATATTCTGAGACCAGAAGAGGCAAAACATTTTTAAACAGATGTAATTGACTAGTCATGAACATTTTAAACTGAACCAGTCTCATCCATATTCTGCTAAAAACAAAAAGGCTTCTCATTTTATTATTAAATTTTAGTTTTGAATTCTGGTCATGTTACAAATGGCAATTGTAGGTTGAGATTGAAATAGGGATCCAAACTTAATGGATGAAGATCCTTATCCAGTGGAATAAGTCCTATGGTCTGTCCAACACATGCACCATGTATGCCATTCATTTTCTGTCTAATTACTGCACGAAGTATTGCATCACCATAACCCATGAGCAATAAAAGCTAGAGTCTATTTGCAAAAATGTTAGTCACTCAAATTACAGTCAAAGCCAATGAGACTGACAATTTAGGTTAGAGATTCAGTTGCCATGTTGGTCATGTTACAGCATCTGTCTTCTGGGCAACTGCACACAGTGGCCTGAAAAAGTCAGCAAAGACATTAATCCAGCAAATGTACTACAAAATTCCATCTAGAGTGTATACATTAGCTAAATTATGCAGGGGCAAAAATGAAAGAAACACACTGTTAACATACCAGACATTTTTATTGGGTTCCTTTTGGGAATACTAATGTTTCCATGTTATGCATGTCATATGCCTATTGAAAGTGCAGCAGAGGACTATAGATTTTGTATGGAGTAGTGTTTGTGATCTTCATCTGAAAGAAAGTCACTCCTATTCTTACCAGGTTCAGGTATAAATGCATACAACTAAAGCTAATTTCTATGACTGATATTTTTAGAGAAAGGTAGTCTGATTGGCTAACTCTTCCTGCCATGGCATTCTGAAATGCAGCAGTTGGATGTTTTAATGAATTCAGTATGCACTGCACTGAGCTCATTATAAAGCTGTATATATGAATTGTGGTGTAATATGTGAACAGAAACAGAGTAATTGGTTTCCTCTTGTTTTATTATCACTTTATCTATCAAGTGCATTGACCAAACAGAAATGCTAAGACATGATTAGTTTTGCAAAGACTGTAGAAAAATTAAAGTATGACCGTACATTTTATTATGAAACATTCTTTAATATATTTGTACTGTTTGGTAATATGTCTCTTAACTTAAGCAATCTTGCAGCTTGATTATAGCAAAGTGTGCCCTTAAGTACACAGTTCACTGAGTATGCTGAACAAAGTGTGCTTGCTTCTACCTAAAAAGAATAAAAATTAAACAGTTGTTGTTTAGCATCATAAATTCATGATTTGTGTGTGTGTGTGTCAGACATGGGGTCAATTCAATTCCGGAATTGGAATTGATTATTTAAAAAAAATGAATTGGAATTGAGAAATTTGGGATTGGAATTGAAGTTTCCTACAAAAAATTAATCCAGAAATTAATTTACCATTTTTACAATGTTAACACTTACATTATTACCAATATACTGGAACCATAATGATCTAGAACTTTGGTTCCTTATATATATATATATATATATATATCAGATAGGTACAGTGACTGTGACACTCCAAGTGAGCATTTAACCAATTGTGACACCACCACATAGCATGCCTGTAATCTATATAGAGATATTGCTATTTAAGAATTAATTAATTTATCATTTCACCCTGAATGCCAAAACCTGCCCCTCCTCTCCTAAAACTGTGACAACTATAGCCTTTCACCAGACCTAACTGTTTAATAATCATTTGAGAGATTTTGTAAACATACCATATGTCATTGGTTTAGTACCCAACAGGGTTGTGAAAGTAAATACAGGGTCTGACCCCTGCTGGGTGGAGCTAAGCAAATACATTCGTTTCAGGGCTCCTACTGGACAGTGGAATATAAACCCATCTTTGATGATTAGAAAATATACTCTTACATGGGGATGCACCAAAAACTATGATCCACCACTTGATATATTCAAATACCTCTTTAGCTAAAAGTGCCCTGTGGTTAGGCTTGAGCTAATTTTACTGGGTTAACACTTACATGTAGTGTTACCAATATATTGGAACCAAATTGATCCTGAACTTTGGTTCCTTATATATATATATATATATATCAGATATGCACACTGACTGTGGCACCGCACATGAATATTTAACCAATTAAAATGGTCTGGATACCATTGGCTCCACCCACAACACGGTGACACCACCACATAGCATGCCCGTAATCTATATAGAGATATTGCTATTTAGGAATTTACCCTCATTCAATGTTTAGAACGGCAAAATAAAATTAAATCCACAAATTAATTTACCATTTAATTTTTTAATTCAGAAATATTTCTTCCATGATAATCCTACTTGGAATATAAACTACTCAGAGTATGTATTCCAAGTAGATACTCGAAGTACCTACTCATGGTAAAAACAATTACCCAAAAAGAGTCAGAAAAAAACGGAATTGGAATTGATAAATTTGAGGTAGAATTGGAATTGACCAAATGGAATTGATTGGAATTGACAAAATGGAATTGACCCCATGTCTGGTGTGTGTATGTTACTGTTTTTCTGTCAGTGCCAGTCAGTGGTTACTCTTAGTATCACATATTGAACAGATAAATATACAAACAGTTACTGAGCTCCAGGTGAGTGCCATGTCTATGGTAAACATTGGTATGTACATATCCTGGCATAAGCTGTATACATTCTCTTGATGTTCAAACGAAAATGATATAGGAACTCTCATCAGCTGTATATTATTGCTGCAAAGTGTACAAAATATCTGAACTGATTCTTGCTTGGTTGCAGTTGTACATTATGATATGAGTTCAGTTTAGCTTACCTTTGTGTTATGAGAGGCCTTGGGATATTACTGTATACAGTCATGGGCAAAGGTTGCTGGACAGCTAATGTTTTTGGTATTTTCCAAGTGATTAATTATTACACAAAAATCAACAAGAGATGAAAAGTCTACTCCAGGGCTACTGCTTATAACCATACTCATAGTAACATAAACTGATGTTTATCTGATTCAATGAGTTGGGCTTCTAGCTTTCCTCAGTCCCAATAGTGTCACTCCACATAGAAGAACTGGAGATCTGCCAGTTTGATATAAAAAAAAGAGTCAGAACTTGGCACTCGTATAAGTAATCATTATGCTTCTTGTGCATATACAGGCCATTCTGACACCAGTAAAATACTATAATATGTTGAACTTGTGAAGGTGAATTGAGCCATTTTACTGTGACAATCAAAATACATTAAAGTAAATAGGTTCTGTGAGATTATTGGATATATAAGATTTCACTTGATTCATCCCTTTTAGCTGCAAATATTTCCTACACCGTAACTCGCATTACCCATACTGTTATCCTTTGAATATATTGTGAAGTAATTAACAGAAACTTTAATTAAGTTGTTCTCATTTCCAGATGGCATTTTACAACAATCAGGATTTTTCATGTACCTCTGTGTTTAGACACGAAAAAACTATGATGCCTCTGGGAGAAACCAATCTCGGTGTACAGAAAAAACGAAGATTAGATGAGGATGCTTATTTTCAGATGAAGGAGAACAGAAATGGCTACTTTACTGAAGGTAAATAAGAGATAATTATTGAGAACAAACTTGATGTTGCTGATTTAGTTCAAAATATGTTTTTACTCAGATTACTAAAATTTATTAATTATGTCATTCACAAATTTACTATGATTTCTTTTATCCAGACCAGCAATTCTTTACCAGTGTGCCAGGGAAGGGCTTTGTGTATGTCTCATTTTCATATATATATATATATATATATATATATATATATATATATATATGCACATAACCTATCAGATCAGAAATTTTTAATTCTTTAGCGTGTTAATTAGAATGGGGATGTGCATACCAAGTATGGTAAATATATCACTGCTTCTTTCATTTCTGGAAACACACTGAGGACCAGCAGTCCATTTTTACTGTCTAAGAATGATTTATGAAACATCAATGAGTAGCACTGTTCTAGACCACTTGTATAAATTTCACCAATGTGTGATATGAAAGAACCATTGAAAACATAAAACACCCTGGAAGTATTATTGTTCCATATTTCTGGGCTGCACAGCTGTAATTACTGCACTGCGTCCTATCAATGAGTTAAATTTCTCCTCTTGGTGAATTTAGAACAATCAATATCAGCATTTCAAATTGGTGTATCTTCCATTATCTGGGTTATTTTTGACAAATTACTATGTATTTAACATGTTATATCTGTAAGGCCAAACTACTTAGTGACACCTTGATTACCTCCACTGTCTAAAACATAAAACTAAAAGCATTCTTGTCACAAGAAACTTTTTTTACTGTGGTTCATGCCTTTATTACATCTCTTATCTGCTGTTGTGTCTTCCTGTTATGTGACATATCTGTCAGATTATAACATCAATCGCCTTCCATGAATTCAAAATGATGCAGCCTGAATAGTAACAGATATTTGAAAACATGTTCGTATCATCCAATTTTTCTGAAACTACATTGGCTATTGTTAGGCAATGTATCTATCTCATGATTTTACTCTCATATTATAAGTCTGTTAATGATATGGCAATGAAATACCTTCGTGAACTCGCGTCCATTAGAAAGTCATCCTGAAACTCAGGTGACTGGGTCGGATACTATTGCTGGTAGCTGTGTCTTGGCTCAAATTATATCATAATTGTGCATTAGTGTCACAACCTCTACTTTATGAGTTAAATATGTGGGTTTTAAGAACCTTACCAAATATTTATTTACTTGTTGCAAGTTTAATATGATCAGGCAACATATTTCACAACATGGGAGCTGATAATCAGATAGATTTCTCTCTGTATATTGCTGTGTGGCTTTTTGACACTCTCAAATCCAGACAAGACTCAGATCGCAAGTCTCACTGGTATATACTTTTGGATTAGATCACTTATATACAGTGGTGCTGTTCCACTCAGTAGCTTGACTGACCTGAAATAGGCATGAAGCCAATGCAGTTGGAACAAACTGGTGTTGTAAGTTCCCCTTTGCAAGTGCACGTTATCAGCTGTGTGGCACAGTTCTGTACTTGCTATAGGCAGTTTATCAGAGAGAGACCTTGGACTAAAGTCCTTCATGTTTCTTCATTTGTGTATTTATGAATGAGTCCTATCTTTTATGATAATAGCAGGACTTACTTATATAGAATTCACCTGCTTCTCCATACCTTAATGCAAAATTCTTCATTTTTCTTCATGTGTTGTTTGGATGAGAAAAAATTAATTCAGTCTTATCTTTGTTTATTTCAGCATGTTGTTGTCCATCCAGATATTTATGTCTGTAAGACAAGCTTAAGGATGAAATATTATCCCATTTTGTTCACATGGATTTAAATTCATGTAGACTTTAGTATCATCAGCATAATAATGATATTTAATGTTATGCCATTTCATAATTTCATCAGCTGGTTTAGTATGCATACAGTAATTCTTTGGTTTTAAAACAGATGCCTGTGTTACACCAAAATGCATCTGGTAATGTTTTATCTGTGATTGAAACACACTGAGTTTTGTCACTGAGATATGACTTTACCCATGGTATTGCATTTTCCTTGATGTTAAAGTAATAACAGTAATATTTGATCATCAGTTACTTCTGGTAAATCAAGCATAATTAATGGAGCCATGGATCCTATGCCAAGAGCCCAGTTTCTGTTGAATATATAATAAACAGACTGATTATTATCATAGTTCTCTTCTAAGTTTAATGAGCCTTGTTTCTACATTTTCAATAAGTTTGGAAATGAAGGGAAGGTTGGGTATAGGATGACTATTCTTCATATCTTCCTTATCCAACCCAGATCTTTTGAGCAGTGGACTTATGGTGTCTTGTTTTAAACACAATGGCACCAATAACTCAACAATTGACTTATTGATAATGGCTGCTATCAGAGACAGAAGTTGATCCACACACATTTCTTCAAAAGCCAAGTATATATTCGTTCAACGGTTTCATTAGATTTTTACATACACCTTATTTGAGGTATCACTGTATAGAGCCTTTGAATGGCTCCTGCTAGTAAGAATGCTTTATTAAATCTAAATTATTATTATTATTACTTCCCTGTGATTAGTGGAGTGGGGATGCTTAAACACACACATGCACACACTTCCACATATGTCCCTCATATATATATATATATATATATATAGACAGTATATTATTAATAGTATAGTGCCTACAAATATCCATATATCTGGCATCATCAACTGCTTTGCAATATTTATTGTTTTTGATGTCCTGTTTATTAATTCATCATTCTGCAGGCATTGATAGATGATGTAGGTATTTATTAATCATGTATCTGTACAACGATGGCTTTCTTTCCGAGCACTGATGATAAAAATTTCAGTTTTTTAGGGGTTTCTAATCTTTTTTTACTCATAATATTCTCTCTGTGTGGGATATTATGTTTGCATATTTCCTGATCTTGGGTACACTAATACTAGTGCAGCATAATTGGTCAGTATAATAGATCAGTCAATGTTACATGCATACACACATACATACATATTCAGCTGTACATGAGAAAGTGGATGAATTAAAATTTATTTTATGAGGAAGAATATTTTCCTCCCTGAAGGGCTGTAGGCTGCTTAATTCTCTGGATGCCAAGATGTAATTGTGCAATCAATAACTGGGAAAAGAGATTTCAAGTTACAGGATGTGTACCACATAAAATTATAAATCGTATAATAATATTATATCTGAAAATATTTTTCATAGATATAGAGCCTCCTGTTATCAAAAAGCACTGTCCGAAGAATTTCATCAAAGTTCCTGCTAATCAATGGACATTTCACACTGATGAGTGGAAGAACAAACAGACAACCATAC
This sequence comes from Paralvinella palmiformis, assembly GCA_025642065.1. Taxonomy (NCBI): domain Eukaryota; kingdom Metazoa; phylum Annelida; class Polychaeta; order Terebellida; family Alvinellidae; genus Paralvinella; species Paralvinella palmiformis. The sequence goes on from JAODUP010000190.1 coordinate 341,636, forward strand.
ATTCTCCATTGTGTGGTGATGTCATGATCAATATGCAGATGGTTGAACAAATATCATTTGAAACAGGAACATTTCATATTGGAAATGATCAAAATATTTATAAAGAGACGGCTGAAGGTATTGACAATTATTTTGATGATTACTATTTAGAAATAAGCAATATCAAAGTCCATAATTATTTTTGTGGTAATATCTAACTAGAAGTATTGCTAATTATTTTGGTAATGATCTAGATAATGGTAATCACTACTTTGCTTTTTCAGGACAAGTCATCCACCTGTGGAAGTATGATGCTACCATAAAAAAACTCTACATTTATCGTTCATTTCTCTTCACAAATACTCAGGTAAAATAAATACATTGTGAAATATACTGTATGCCACATATAAGATTTTCTCCAATGGAAGTATACTATCTAACAGAAGCACACTCTTATTTAAGCATGTAAACATGTGGATATGTAGAAATATGATTACATCACGACAAAGTATAATTTTGGCCTAATGCCCAGCAATCCATTACACTTTCACTTAACATTATATAACTGGTGTTTCATTTAAGTATCTGTATGTGCTACATCCTGTTTTATCATTTTATATTTATTAATAATCCATCATTTTTGTCTTAGTTGCCTTGGATGATAAATTTCCTTTTTATTGATCACTTTATTGAATATTAAGAAAAAATTATATTCTTGAAAACAAAAAGAAGCATGTATGATTATTTAAACTGTGGTTATGTTTCAGTAAAGATCACTCATATTTTTCTCTCACAGATCTATGAAGCTATACAGAAACAACTAGAAGAATTGTGACAGTACTGCACAAGAGACATCTTTATGAGGCTGCTACTGATTTAAATTAATCTCAAAAATGGTTTGCATTATATTTGTAGTGTGTTTATGAAAATGTTTATAAGATTTTGGGGACATTTTTATGTCACTTACATCAATGTATATTAATGTTTGTTCTGCTATGTATTTTAGCCAAGAGAAATAAATGCTCGACAACTTATTTTTGCTTATAATTACTCCAGTTACTATTCTTATAACAATACAAACATTAAAAGGGATGGAAGTATTTGTTTTAGTTTTCATCCATGTATTGCCAGGTATAGCTTTCAAATAATCATTAAACCTTTTTATGTTTTTACTAAGTTTGCTATGAGGGCTTTCTTCAATGCCTTAACGATTCCTTTCATCAGTAGATGCAATTATATATATATATATATATATATATATATATATATATACATATATAGTTGCTAATGTTACATGGAAAGCTGTTTTTGTGAAGTCAGGATTTGAGTAATTGTCTAGCTAGATGGTCAAGTTGATATTGAATACTTAGTAAGGTTGGGTTGTGCCATATCTTGGAAATTTGAAACCGAAGTTATGGTATTTCAATTTGAAACTAATTATTAAAAATACTTATTTGTGAATACACATTAATATAGCAACTTCATTAAATGTGATTTGTTCTCATAAACAATATTTAGAGCCAGCTACTGACTGCTAATTTGATCAAATGTGTGAAACATTTAAGAGTTTGAAGAACTGCAATTTTGTATTTTACTTGCCTCATTAGTCAAAGGTTTCATCATTGTTGTGCCATATTATTATATGTTTGTAAGTTCTTTTTTAGGTGTATTACATATCCATAACATTCCTGTGATTTCTTTTACCATATGTATCTTTAATGATAAGATATAGATTTATTGATGAATAATTTTACTGTTTTGGATTACAGTTTTGACTGTGTTCATAGATACTTGATTAAATCAGGTATTTCTTAATGTTGTTGTCATGCAGAACTGCTAGAAAATATCAAATATACTATGGTTAAGAAAGTACTTAAAATATAGTGAGTTTTTTATTATTATAAATAAATTGCTTAATTGGAACACAGTTACACAAAAAATTAGCATACCTGAGTTTATGGAATAATATAACTAAATATATAATTAAAAGTTGTTTTTATTATACTTAGTATTTTCATACTTCATTTTCTACAGAAAATTACTGAAAACATATTAGCATTTACACAGATAATTTTTTTTTTACACATACGTAGTCTCACAGATTTGTATACTCAGAATACTGTGGTACAGTCTGTGTGTAAGTGCGTTGAAGAAAAAAAAATTGTTTTGTTCTTTATTAAAAATGAAATTATATTTTTTGCAATACATCAACCTTATAAAATGCATTAAATATAAAAGATATTAAGAATAAAGAATTGACTAAGAATGGACTTGAAATATGAAATCTGACCCCAAAACCTTTTTGGAGATTCTGTTACTCCAAACTGAAACTAAATTCAGGATAGGTAACATAGTGGAGCAGATATGTGACATATTTTGCTTGAGGTGTGCACTTTTGGAAAGAAACATGAAACTTTGCCCTAGGTTGTTTTGAGTAGGCTGATTTCTAAAATAGTGGGAACCATGACGTCATTCCAATGGTTCCCATTCAAAATGGCCACCATGGAACATATTTTTACCAATAACTTAACTAAATACTGAATCAACAGAACACATTTCAAGCATTTGTGTTTTCATTTTGATTATAATAAATTGAAAATTGGTTTTCAGTCACATTTTTAGCCTCACAATAACAATTTTGTACTCTATCAACCCAAGAAAAGATAAGTAATCAAAAGTGTTATATATAATATTTACTGCTTTAGTGAAAATAACTGAAATACTTATTAGCAATAATTATATATCAAATATGCAATGGTATGTATAAATATTGTTAACATAGAACACACATTCTGTGACCACGGATACTTATTCCATGTAATTTTTTCTGTAAACATCTCTGATTTTTATTCTCTGCTACATTGTCCAGAACAGAAACACAACTGTGTGCACCTGAGACTGGCTTTGGGACACTTGCATCCGTTTGTGTAAGCCTTTTTGCACCCACATTTCAGTAGTTCCTGAGACCCTTTGGCTGCTTCTGGAAGAGTCACACCAATGGACATCATGCTGAATCACTCAGAGTAGTCCAGCGTGGTGTCTATTGGGAATCATCACTCACTCTCTCCCAGCCGCATAAATCTGGTGAAGGAAGTTGGAGCTCTCCTGAAAGTGGCTGTCCCCAGATGTGTCTCGCCTGATAAACAGCCTTTTTCACATGTTGTTTCAATGCATGTAATGTTGGAGGAATGTTTCTATTTTACAGTTTCCAAAAGCAAACTCCTTCCTCGCTTCATTCACATGGCTGAGCACTGATGTTTGCTGATACAAGAGGACAACATATCTCTCAATTATATCCATGTCATCGTTGGATATCTGGCTTGGATCACAAGACAAGTAAACAAAAATAGGGTTCAGATGAGGCATACTGTGCCAAACAGCCCAAGCTGTTCTATTTCCGTAGAAAGAAGAAACGGTATCACATCCTGATATTGCATGCATTACCAGAAGACCCCATGATGCATCACTGCCTAATTCAGCTGCAATCAGACCCTAGAACCATGCCCAAATGGTACCCATATTTCACAGTCCTGTAAAACACTTGATACAGCAATTGTGAGAACCACCACATCAGTATCTGTTGCATGTATCATCACCTTGGAAAATCCATGATGAAATACATGGAAAGCATGAAACAGAAGCCATGTATCAGCTTCTTCATGAGTGCAGTGCAAGTAGGAGAGATCAGACATAGGAGACACCGAATTTTGGCCATCATCGAGATGATTTGTTTTCCATGTGGAGGCTGGAACAGACCATCTTCTTTGCATGAATGTGAAGCAAGTTTTTCCAGTTAACTGGAATCGATGTGTTGTTGGTGACCCAAAGTTGATTTCCAGCACCAAGGTTATATCCTGTTTGTGCCTTTAGGCTGTCCTCTCTGTAGAGATCCCAGATAACATCTATACGAACTACGTCTTGCAGCATACGTCCCATATAAGGCAAGAATACCAGCTATGACTAATCCTGGAATGTCTTGACAGTAACTTGGTACTTCTTCGGGTAAAGTATGTGCATACGTGCAGCACTATCTACACTTTTGACATCCACTTTTGGAACATCTTCTGGTAGAGGTATCAATGATTCCAAGCATTCCATCAAGTCAGATTTGTTTGTTTGATGCATGATGCTATTTGATGCCAACTATGGAGGCCCTGCATGGTTTTCATGCCTGAAGAGGGCATCCATATCACTGTCTCTAGCTTGACACGATATGTACATCATTGAGAAGAGCTGCACATTGTTCTGTAAGTTAGAAATCATGAACTAAAATTTAACAGTGGCAGACTGTTCTTGTGTATGGTGTCATTGAATGCAATGACATTATCAATAAAACGCTCGTCAGTGAAAATCTGGTACCGTGTTTTCCAACATTGTCTTCTGGAGTCCTTATATGGTGTGTAGCACACTTTGGCAGCAAGTGTGTAGAGATATGTGCTTGTATCAGAAAAGGGGTTGCCAAGTTCGTCTACTACATCAGTAACACTTGACCAGAGCAAGGAAAGTATTCCGCACACTAGGTTTTTGTTCATGGTAACATTGCATGTCTCCTTGTTCTTTAATACTGGCATATGCATATATTTATTATAATAGTGTATAATTTTAAATAACTATTCTTATTAGTCTTATGGACATGGAAACTTGATGATAACGTGAAAGACATTGCAACAGCAAAGTGTAAGAGGCGAATACATAATTTTATGTGTAATATCAATATTATGGTAACTTTTTTATTTTATCCATGAAGATATCTTTTATGTGTCCCGTTGGATCCCTTAACCCTAAAAACATGGGTAAATACACCAAGATCGTGGCAATCGGGGTACATCAAGCCGAGTTATTGACAAAAAATGGTTTTGTGGCGGCCATTTTCAATTTATGAGCAGGAGTCCCATGGTTAATCAGCATACTCAAAACCCCCTTAGGGCAAAGTTTTATACTTCTTTCCCCACTCACATATCCACTCCACTAATACCAAATTAAGGCTACCAATGGCACAACGATCCAGTGTGACCAGATTACGGCTGATATTCTCGACACATATTTTATTAGTATATATTTACTGTGAGAATGTGGAAGATACACTGTCCCAAGTACCATAGACCGCACTCTCGGATATCAACGTACCAGCAAAAATTGTCAAGAAAATGATGATTAACCTTTAATCCAAAATAAAGCACCTGAACTGGACAAAATTCACCCAAGAATTCCCAAGAAAAACGTTGACACCATTTCGTCACCCCTGAGTGTCATTTTCTTTCAATCACTCAGTATGGGGCAAATGCCCACCACCTGGAAAATAACATCATATCAATCCACAAGAATGGCAGCAGACCATATGCTGATAATTACAGACCAGTAAGCCTGACTTCCATTATAGGAAAGGTCATGGAATCAAAACACGTGACCACCTGGTATATCATATGATGGACGTTTAGGTATTCTGACCCAGCTAGTCACAGTTGTTGAATGGTTGACTGAAACGCTCCACTTCGGTAATTCAATCAATGCAGTTTACCTCGATTTCCTGAAGGCGTTTGATTCTGTTCCCTCACGAGAGACTGCATATAGAATCAACGGCAAAGTCATAGACTGGGTGAATACAACTTACAGGCGTTCCTGCCTGATTGTGTAAGCAACATGTATAGTTATGAACAGTTGTCTCGTGCAGCATGGCTGTGGGTACTTAGTGGTATTCCACACAGGGCCTTATCGTGGATGGCTGATCACGTTAAATGGCGCTACTGTATGCACTGAATTAATTAAAAAGGGAGACGTTAAAGACCCCCATGAGGACGTAATGCACTCTGGCAGTGACCACCCTCAGGGTATTAATTACGACTCCATCTTTCCGTACTGCTCCCCTGTAAGTAGTGGGGAGAGTGTTTGAACAACCACTCAATAAAAGGGACCACACCGGAAATAAGTGCTCGCTCTTTATAATGGCCTAAATAGCCGTTATTCTACGTGGCTTATAGTTACCTCAAATGAGGGAGACGCATATGTGATCTGTAATTTATTGGTTCACCACCGGGACTAATTTTAAATAAATTTAGAAAACCTTGTCAGTTGCCTGGATGAATGAAAAACTACTCCTACTATAGTGCCGTGGTGGGGATTCAAACCTCTGACTTTCCGCACAGCAGGACCATGAGTAAGAAAGTTCCATGCTCTTAGCCGCCATATGCCATAGAGGCGGAAAGAAAATTAAATCGAACTGCAAGCAGATCTCCGGTGGATGGTTGAATGGTCTAAGAAGTTGCAATTGAAGTTCAATGCTGACAAGGGTAAGCTAGGTCCTCCATCTCGGTTGGAATAGTGGAAAGGGACATTAAGCTTGGTGTCTATATTAATGAGGAGCTGAAACTCTGCCGTCGTATATAATTCGCTGTGAATAAGGCCAATAGAATAGAATGCTCTGGCTCAGATGAAGACACCGTACGGCAACATAATCTGGCAACCCCGTCTTCAGATGCTGAGATGGACAATGGTTCATCAATTTCGAGTTAGTCCCACAAAGTTAGTCCCACAGCTGAAGCAGCTATCATATGAAGAGCATCTATAGCTCTGATATCCAGAAATAATTAGATATAATAGCAATTATTATAGTTCTTAGAAAATAATCAGACTATAGCTATTAGTCTGATGTCATTAATGAAACAATATAATATAAAATGTATACTCCATTTATCTTTAACCATTTATCAGCCGATAGCGATAATTTATTTAGTTTGTTAGTTTATTTAACACTGCCTTTATTTAAATAACGACTTGGGGAACTGTCTCGAACTGACATGGTTACGAAATGACATTGATGACAAAATGACTTGCTCTCTATAACGTTGCACCGGAAGCAATATATGACAGTTTTAACTGGTTTTGTGGATTTATTTTCGTGAATTTATAATTGTAAAGATTATATGTACAATATAAGATACAATACGAAGACCATAACAATTATGTGAGTAGTACATGGGATCGTTATACAAGCAGATATAAATATGTATTCGGTGACCTTTTCATAGCCAAAACAAATGACAAAACTGCAGCTGTTCAAGTCTGTTGTCAGTAACACTAACACAAGTAACAGTGTTGAGGCTGTTCTGCTGATTTTTGGGAATTTGATTTTACCTCTAAGCTTATCTGTCACAACCATAACATACGTAATTTGTTATATTTATGGATAATATTATGTTACCGAACACAGGAAACCTGTGTCCTGGTGATAAAATCCGAATATTCTATGCGTTTTGTGTCTTCCAGGGCAGGTGCTCAGGAACCTGGGACTGGGTCAGTGATATAATTAAACTTTAAAGGTCTGAGCACTTCACTTGACACATTGTCAAGATTGTGCACAGTAACACAGCATAATAGTTGGAATGGTGGTGGCTAGTGTTATGGATTGGAGCAATTTTTCAGTTGAAATACTTTGTGTATAATATATATTTTATATATATCTATATGGCTGCTGCTATTGGTCCAGACCAGGACGTACACTAAAGTAGCTGTAACTTCGGCACTTCAACTGTGCATGCGCACCTTCCCAAATACCCAGTAGAATATATAACATACTGCCAGATACACCTTACAAATTTACTAAAACTCTGGGACTGTCTACCTAACCCTAAACCAAAGTATTTGAGTAATTCTTTCAAGGTAACATGCAAGCAACACAGTATCTTGTGTGTGACTGGCCAAGTTAAATGGTGCTGCCGTCTCCAATGAAGTAATTAAAAAGGGGGACATTAAGATCCCCTGAGGACATAATACACTAGCTCTGGCAGTGACCACCCTCTGGGTTATTTCAGCTCCATCTTTCCGTAATAATTTATTTCCCTTTATTTATTATATAATATTTATCAATTCAAATTTGGCTTAGCTGATAAGTTGGAGCTGCATATTGTAACATTTCATGGCAGCAGACACATTATAATTTCTATATGCCATGGAAACTGGAAATGTACTGGACTAATAGCTATAAAATTGCGTTTATGTGTTTGGACCTGTGGCTTAGATCTGTAATGTAATAATTGAAAACAAGTTTCCAATGCTTAGTTATGCAAGCACCTCATATAGTTACTAATATTCTATAATTATAAATATAAAATTTATAGAAAGGTTTAGGATAAAAACATGAAATGTATTATTTTGTAATAGATCAGTCTTTCCCCTGTGTAAAAAGGAGCATGAAGCAGCACAGGCGAGCACTAATAGTACGAAGTCAGTATAGAGTTATGGTCTCCTTGTTTTTAATATTACGTAAAATGGCTAATTCTTAAGTATATCTTAACATTTGTCCTTGAATATTATACAGGGGAAAGAAATAAACTGAGAGAAACAAGCATAAAAAATACCAGTACATCTTAACCTTAGTAAAATAAACTGATGAAAATAAAATAATGACAGTGACAATTTTCTTCTGATTTGAAACAACTTTATATACAGCTATGTAAATAAACAAAATTACTTTGGCTTTATTGCTTTACAGTCTAATAGTATTGTTTGATATATTTGTTTTCTGGGTTTTTATAAGAAAATAAGGTGTGTAGGTATGCCTGGGCCAATGCCTACAAATACTGATTGGTTCAAGGAGATTTAGTGACAAAAATATATCCAACATAAAAGTTCAGTTGCAGAGCAAACCATCACTTTTGCATTACAAGACACCACATATTCTGTGCCCTGCCACAAAAGAAATAGTTTCCTGGCTACATATCCCAATCCAGAGTACTCACTCACCTGCCTCTGTAATTACCATATTTTTCTTATGTCATTTCAGAATTATTTTCTAAGAACTACAGATAATGTCAGCCTCAGCTGTTTTTGTCCTTGATGTCAAGGGCAAGGTAATTATAATCATGAAATAAAAATGTTGTTATTATTACACTTAAATTATCTGTTTTCTAATTGGACAACATGAATATGCTAACAATTAATCAAAGATATTCATAATAAAAGAAATTATGTTTTAATCAGAATAAAATATTTTATTTCTTTAATTTCCCTTGAAATTTTTGCTTCTACATGTCTTTCAGGCACTTGTTCTCATATATTTCAGGTGTTGATATGTCGCAATTATCGTGGTGACATAGATATGTCAGTTATTGACAAATTTATGCCACTACTGATGGAGAAAGAAGAAGAGGGTGTCGTGACACCAATAATTCAACATGGGGATAATACGTTCTTTTATATTAAATACAACAATCTCTACTGTATCTTTTGCTTTGGTTGTTTTAATAAGTTTAAGGATACTCAAAAATATTAATTGATTGGTCTACTTTTTCTCTTTATGTCACAAGAAATAAAACTAAATAATGTATTATTAAGCCATATACTAAGTTATATATTTAAAGGTGTTCTTTATGATGGAACTTCACAGTGTAGTCATATTATTTAATAACATCCATTTAACCTCATTTTAAGAATCATCTCTAATACTGGTACTTATATTTGCATCACCCCTCACCACCCATGATCAGAAGGATAAAATTTGTTTCCATCTTGAAGTAAGAGAAGTATATAAAACAGTCCAATGCAGTCACTCAGTGGAATACCTCTAGGTCTTGAAACTGATGACAGATGGTGGAACAGTATACATCCAGTGTTCTTCTGAGTGTGTTTTACACTATACATGACCCTATATACTATGATAAAGCACGATGTTCTTGAATGACATAACCTGACCTACTTATTTTGTTCAATGATTGGATTTTTGTTAATCAGCCTCAGACATGAAAACCTCTCTTATATTCATATTTTTCTGATCCCATCAGTGGCCATAATATTTATCTTCTGTGTATATAAAGTGCCAACAGATCATATATGATGATAGGATGCTGTATAAATATTTTATTTATAGTTGATATTATCTATGCCTAGTAGTTGTGTAATAATTCTAATGAAACCATTAAAATCTCATAAATTAATTTTACTTTATCTACATCTGAAGATATTGGAAATACCAATTGTTTACTTAATTTTTTGTTTATTAAACCTTAACTTAGTCGACAGTGGTTTCACTGACTAAGAAAAATGCCAATGTTGCTATGGTTTTCACTTTCCTTCATAAGATTGTTCAGGTGAGAGAAGGGTTTTTTCTGATGATTTATATGAAAAGATTATTCTTGGATATGTACTAATTGTTTTACACGGCCAGTTTTTAATTTAAATATAATTAGACAAATCTGGTTCATGTGAAAATATTCTATTGCTAATTGTTTAGAAATTTTTTAACTAATTAGTAAGTTTCCTTTAATATTGTTTTATTTTTCAGGTGTTTTGTGAGTATTTTAAAGAACTGGAAGAAGAGAGCATACGGGATAACTTTGTTATCATTTATGAGTTACTTGATGAGTTGATGGATTTTGGTTTTCCACAAACAACAGACAGTAAAATACTACAAGAGTAAGTTGTTTCACATACACAGATTTCTAAGGATGTTCAAAGAAGGTATTTCTGTCCACAAATTGTTAGCACATTTATCCGTAGATCTCTCACACTTTGTCTGATTTCATTTGGAAGTAGTTTGGCCCATTTAGCCTACAGTGTCCATAATAGTGGCTGTATTCAACAATATTTGATAGTCTTTTGAGGGCACGCTTTCAGTATGATTAGTAGCATACTTTTCCATAAACATAAAAATTTTGAAATTAGCCCAGTGTTTTATCCATCAGTAAACAGCTTCAGCTTGACAATCTCACTTCCTCAAGGAGTAGCCCCTTAAACTAAACAGGCCACTCACTTACTCTCAATGTCTTCAATAAAGCCAAATTCTCTGAATGGAATTGTGGTAATATGTGAGAGTGAGCAGTGTTAATATGTGAGAGTGAACAGTGTTAATATGTGAGCGTGAGCAAGTGAGTGATTTGTTTAGCCTTAGCAATGGTGAGACATGTGGCATAGGGGCTTCATACTAGGGAAACATTCACAAACATAGGTACAAGTCAGATTTGAACCCACTCCTGAAGTTTTGCAACAACCATGTTGATATGTAAAATGATTAGTAATGTAAATATATAAAGCTTTAGATGTCTCATTTGGTGTCATTAAAAGTATTTTCTAGTTAATTTCTGTATAAGACCATTGTTTTTTTAATACTTATTTTACCAACCTGCTGACCACAGATGAAACTTGCCGCCGGGAAATAAAATTGACTTTTATTCTTTTTATTATTATTTCCAGCCTGCAGCTAACCTTTTTTTCTTCTTCAAGTTGTTTATTTTGACATTCCAAATACATCATTTTAGCGAAATCAAATGCATACAGAATGTTGAAAAGGAAGATGCTAAAAGCATTGTTTATACAATGCTTCTCCCCCCCCCAACATAATATTAAAAACATTCATGATAAATTTAAAAATAAAAGATGTGGAAGTTTAGCACTCAGAGTTTTTCCTGAGGAGCTACTAACCTAAAATATACTCGATTAATTTAGGGGAGAACTTTACACTTCAATGGTTTGATCTTAGTATATGCGATACAGCAACCGGCAGTAAGTACTTTTCTACCAGTCCCTCAATGTTTAATGTTCTTAATAAGGCACTGATCACGTGATTTGTGACTCAATTCAATGTCGTAAAGGTTATTTATATAAGCAAAGTGGCGGGAGTGGAAGTTCAACAAAAGTTCAAATATTGATACAACCACTTTCAGTCGCTAATTCTTTTTGGGGGTGTATTGTTGCAAATTGCTTCAAAGTAAACACAAAACAATTATTTAGTAATAAATTATTTTCCAGCTTAAAACTATTAAGTGTAATAAATAACGAATAGGGTTTTAATGTTGTGGTCAATTCTCCCTGCCTGGTTGAACTTCTATATCTTTTTTGAAACAACAACTAAACAGTCTTATATAGTGGAGCATTGTTAAGTGTCACTTCCCCCCCCCCCCTGCAGTATCCATGTTATGTGTTTCAGACACCCCTCTCACCTTCTGAGATATTTTTCTTCAGAAAGCCTGCATGGATACTCAAATCGGATGGTTGAATCCAGAAGTTTACGACTTCTGGATTGAACAGTCCGAATCACACCATTCCCTACATGGAACGGTCCATTTTGTCGCAGATCACACATGTCGAATCATGTTTTTATGTATAAATGTGTTATGTCAGATTTGCATAACTGATATATGGAATATCGGCTGTAAGCTTATTAAAATATGTGGGTTACTTTATGACAGTGCTAGCGTCAACCAATCAGTGATCCATTAGGAAGATGGTGACTCATGTTGGTGCTTACAGTGAGATGTTTATTGTGAGACTTTTCACTGACGATTAACGAAAAAAAGAAAAAAATAATAAAGGCAGTTATTTGTTTTTCTTTGTCCTGACTGACCCAAATTTTTGGGAGGTTAAATTTCCGTAAAACAAGTATTCAAAAGGCAAAGGCCTAATTGAATATTTTGAGAAATCGTCTAAAGTTGTCAGTATTTCTAAGTGAGATCTTTGTGTGATTATCTGTTTAAGGTATATAACCCAAGAAGGACACAAACTTGAAGTTGCACCACGACCACCAATGGCTGTTACTAATGCTGTTTCTTGGAGATCAGAGGGGGTCAAATACAGGAAAAATGAAGTGTTCCTTGATGTTATTGAATCAGTAAATCTTTTGGTGAGTTTGGTTGTACAGTACAATGCCTGTATTACGGTCACCATTGGGACCAGTAATTTGTGGCCATAATTGAGGATTGGCCACAATATAAGACAACCCAAATAAAGCTTCATTGAAAAGCTTGTTATTGAAATTTGAGCCATGCCCGAATAAACATTAGATCTAGCACATGTTGTAATCAAATTTTATTCACGAAAACATAATAAAAATAACAGTAACATTATAGACACTGACTGTCGTTCAGACGTGGCTCCAACGAGGCATTGTACTGTATACTGTGAACTATTAGATCAAAAACAATCATCATTCCAAAATACGAATAATGTATTTCTATCAGAAATCTAGACAACTAACATTAAGCAAAGAGTGTTATTAACCTAGAGAATGTGTTATGTATAATAGAGCTATGTATTTAACATTGTTTTAAGCATTTTAACTTCTATATAAATGTCTTTTTGGTTGTTTCAGGTCAGTGCTAATGGCAATGTGTTACGGAGTGAGATTGTAGGTGCTGTTAAGATGCGAGTGTATTTGTCTGGAATGCCTGAACTTAGACTAGGTCTGAACGACAAAGTTCTCTTTGAAAGCACAGGAAGTAAGTTAATTTAATAATTACATAAAATATCTCGGTCAGATTATTCAAAGTTTTCTAAAATGACTTCAGTTTCTCATACATTATACTTTGAACTGTAACCGGTGATGTCACATTGAATGGTTTCTTTTGGAGGAGGAAAAAGCAAGTCTGTTGAATTAGAAGATGTTAAGTTTCATCAGTGCGTCAGATTGTCCCGATTTGAGAATGACCGAACCATCTCATTTATCCCACCTGATGGCGAATTTGAACTTATGTCTTACAGACTAAACACTCATGTAAGTAAAAATGTCCAATAGTAATGTTAGCTATTTTCTAATTGTTAACATCAGAAGATTTTAAAATAATGCAATAGATTTGTATGCAAAATATGTTTTCTTCGGCATCAGAAAATTGATGTTTTCTTAAATTGATTTAGTATTACTGAATGTTTTAACTGGTAGAGCATTGAAGCAAAATCTTATTTTTATGTTTTATGTGTATTCAGGTAAAACCACTAATATGGGTGGAATCTGTCATAGAGAGACATGCACACAGTAGAGTTGAGTACATGATAAAGGTAAACAAACCAAAAGGTTTATATTCCTTCTCTCTTGTTTAATGATGTGTGTGTGAGAAAATATGCAGTCTTACTAGCTTTTTATCTAGACCTTTCTGTCACATTATGTTACTAATAAAAGGCCAAGAGTCAGTTCAAGAGGAGGTCGACAGCTAACAATGTTGAGATTGTCATTCCTGTGCCCATGGATGCTGACTCACCCAAGTTTAAGACTACTTCGGGTAGCTGTAAATATGCTCCAGATCAGAATGCTGTTGTCTGGACAATAAAGTCATTCCCGGTGAGTGTTTCAAGAGATTTCATTACCTGTTATTCTCGGGATGTTATTGTAGATGTATTATTGTTTGCAGGTGCTTTCACATCGGTTGAACTAAAATCAGTTTGGAAGGGCTTTGACTTTTATGATTTTAGCAAGTCAGAAAATAAATGTTAATGTGTTCATTTGATCAAAAAGATCAAATTTCATCACAGCATTCATAGATGTTTGTGATGACAAGATAAACATAATTTTGCTCAACGACCAATCCCAAAATTACCAATACCACGCAGGAAGTCCTTTGTAATGGCCCTGTTGTCAGTTCACACAGAGTTTCTAAAAGTACAGTTTATTTTACACAAGGGCTAATCTGGTTGGCCAACAATGTTTGCCAAACATAAGACAAAACTAAGCACTTGCTTCCTTGAGATATATCAGGCAGAAACAGTCATGGCAGCATCCACTGGTGTGCCGATATCACAGCTTGGGGACTCTAAACTCTCATCTTCTTTGTGATGTCAGGGCTAAAGTGCAAGCACACTGTATCAGTGTGTGATGATATCATCTATCAGTTGACTGCATTTACCCATAAAGGGCAATAAAATTACAAAAGTGCTCATAGTCTCTTAAGGACATTTTGTTTGTACATCTGCAATATTTATGCTGTTACTTGTAATAGGTCCTATTTAACTTAAGATGTGCAATTTATTAGATATGGATTTATTAGATTTATGGTCAAATAACATCTTTAAAATTTTGTCTTTTTAATCTAACATGTCAATACATATGGTTCAACTAGCATATATTGGCAAATACCTTTATAAAAAATAAAGTTGCCAAACATTAAATTCTTAAATGCTTCTGTTTCTTTAGGGTGGTAAAGAATATCTAATGCGTGCCCATTTTGGACTACCCAGTGTTGCATCAGAGGAGTCAGAAGGCCGACCACCTATTCATGTCCGTTTTGAAATACCTTACTTCACAGTGTCTGGAATACAGGTATTAATAATAGCATCATATTATAATGTACTTTTGGTTTGCATTTTTGATATTTAAATAAAGATCCTGATAATGATGGATTATGCATCCTTATAAGTTATCATATTTGGCAATAATGGTGTTGTGTATTTGATGATAATTCCTTATTAGTATCCGTAAGTGTACATATTGTTTAAAATAAAAAATCAATACTGTATTCAACTGTGTGAGTTTGTTTTAAATTCTAAATTATTTGTATGTTTTTCAAAATTTTATCTTTTTAAATAGCTAATTTGCTTTCTTCTAAATATAGCTGAAATAGGTATTTATTTAATTTTATCTGTATCCATTCATATTTCACCCATCTTTGTTTTGTTTCAGGTTCGTTATTTGAAGATAATTGAGAAAAGTGGTTACCAGGCGTTACCATGGGTTAGGTACATAACGCAGAATGGTGATTACCAGCTCAGAACGCAATGATAGCTTCAGTAATTTTTCTGATCACCATAAAATCTATTTTATTTATATAACAAAAATTTAATAGTCAATTTAAAAAAACAAATGTTTTGTTCAAAACAACTTGTTTTTTTTTGCAATGAAAGTTAAAAAACACTGACACATGCTTAACATGTATGTCAATTACCTCTCGGAGTATTAAGAGTTATTAGGAAATAAAACATGTACATTCATGATTTTTATTCTAGTTGACAAAGTTGCTGTACAAATAGTTTAATATTTCAACTAAATAAAGAATTTTTTATCAGCTACTAAAATAATTACTTATTTAGCATGTCTTCAGTACATTATTTTAGTGCAATCTATCATTACTAGAGCACACTGTTTACAATTTCATTTATTGTTTGTAATTAGAACAGGATATTCTTATTAAGAATCTTTTTTTTCATTCATTATTATATATTTATTATGTACCGATACATTACAAATTGGTGATCTATTGCTAATTAATACTGACATCATACGTAAGAGTCCTGTAATTAGGTATACATGGACTGTAAACTGCATGATTTAAATTTTGTAATTTCATGTGGTGAACAGCTAAATAAATTCTGATTATTCTGCCAACACATACTTTTAGTCATTGCTCATCATACACAGTTTTTTTTTAATTATATAAAATACAGGTAAAGTAATTTGAATTATTTAAAATTAATATCCAGTTGTAGAATAGTTTAAGCTTTAATTGCCTGTCCTGATCTGAAGATAATATCATAGTTTCATATTTGTTTTCTGTTAAGTTTATCCGTACTGAAGTTTGGTGTACTTATTTTTCAAATTAAGGATTTGTTTTTGGCAATGTTTTATTCTCCAAATTGATAAATGAGCTGTCATTTTTTAAACAGCAAACAACTTTTCCTTGTTTTCTTTTATCTATTGGAATACATTATTTTAAGAGTTTAGAAAGGTTTGATTGTAAAAAAGATAATTTGAATTCTGGTTCAACACTGTTTTGTGAATAAATTCTCTGTTTAGTGCATGAAAATTACATTGCACTGTAGCCACTCTTAATTTAGTTATTGTTATTAATGATGTATGTAGTAAAAATTAGTGTATGAAAGTGATTGATTAATGTTCATTGGGAAATGTTGGACACTGGTATGTAATGTATATGTTGACCTGCTTATAAAAGAATATAGATATGAAAAATACTGTATTGTTTTACATAATGATGTATAAATATTCTTTTGCTGATTAATGCACCTTGTCTAGTTGATTAATTCTGAGTGACATATCTGTACTGTATTTGTAACTGACTAAAAAGGACAGAAATGAAAAATAACCAGACACTTCTTTTATTTGAAAACATATCCTATAGTTACATAATTTAGCTAATTAAACAGTAAATATTTAGCAGACACACACAGAGTCTGAATAGGATGTCTTTCTAGTACAACAGAAATTGATAGGTAAATTTAGATGCCAAAGAACAAAATGTGATTGTAAATATCAATTTGAATCATATTTACAATGAGATCACTTTACAAGTGTCACACTACAAGGAACATTGAATTAAAATTTCCCATAGTAATAAAATGCTTGTACATAAAAACATCAAGTGCACTCACTAACAATAACAACTTAATATGAAAAACAGTGTTTCAAAAACACCAGTATCTATGAACACCAAATCATTCAAAATCAGATACAAAAAGTGATGCAATTAACATTTGAAACATGTTTCTGAAATAAAGTAAACATGTTTCTGATATACAAAAACAAATAAAATACCCAAATACGTATATAAACATAGAAAATACTAATGAGCTATCTTAGAATTGCTTGGTGAATGTCACAGAAAGATAGATTTTATACTAATTTATTGCAATGAAAAAGACATTATCAAGTGCAGTAAACATAAACATTGTGATTTCAGATCTAGCAATATCACAGTCAAGAAGCTAGGAATGTAAGTTACAACTGGTTATCACCATAAACACAATGATGGAGCTAGATGAGGCAACTAAAGCATTATCACAGTCACATACATTAAAAATAATAATAACATTCTTTAGATATTTCTGATTTATTCTTAATATCACAGTTGGAAAGCTAAGAATGTAAGTTAAATTGGTTACCAATGAAGAAGCTAGCTGATGCAATAAAAACATTATCACAGACAAACCCCTTTCACACAATAGTCACATATTCCAATATAATGACAGATTTTGTAGAAATTACTGATTTGTTCTTAAATACATGGCACATACACAATGTTTATCACACACATGCATACACACACACACATATATATATAGAGTGAGAAACACACAGAAAAGCACATGCTGTTTATGCTATAATTTGTATATCACAGAAACATATAGACTGGTTACACATTATTAATAAAGTATAGTTCTAGGCAACTGTGAGAGCTCTCTGTGATGCAAAGTGTGTTTGTAGATCACGTTGCGGATAATGACTGTGTGCTTGTGATACATACTGGCTTGGTATATCGGGTTCAACAATAAACACACGTTCCGATACAGGTACATCCTTCTCTCTCACACGTTCCCTGAAAAGATATGGAAATTTTATTAGAAAAGCAATAAACATGTGTGTTTTTAAAAATTTGGACAAGTACACCCATGGAAACCTTCATTAATAAATGCTAAAGTTGGTCAATTATTTATACGCGTGTAATGGAATACTCACTGTAAAAACTTTGCTCTTTTAGCATCTAGCTTTGTAGTTTTTGATTTGAAGACACTATTATGACCATTACGATGCTGGGACTCATCCCACTTCTGTATATCATAGCGACCAGGACCAACAGGGTTCTGAAAACAAAAATGTGGGAATAATGAATTTATTTTAATATATGCTATAAAAATTAATTTACAGTAATCTACCAGTGGATCCAAAATAATGGTAAGTGAATAATATAAAATTTATACAACTAACCTAAGTCAATCATAATTACAAATCAATAAACTTCATAAATTGATTTTGTTCAGTCCTTCTAAGTGAACAGGTTTTTTTCCTGAAAATCTGGTGCAATAAGAAACTAGTTTGTAAGCAGTTCTTCGTTACTTACAAAGTTACCAGTGAAGAATTTTGTAGCCATTTTATCACTTCTCATAGCAGATGACAAGAAACCAGGTGATTTTTTAGCTTGTGATGGTGGCTTAACATTTGGATCTTTTGAATCGTACACTCCTGGACCTGGCTCAGTCTATGATAAATGGCAAAAGTATTTAATGTTAATGTACAGTATGCATCAAATCAGAGTACAATATTTTTAAACACTTGAGACTATAAGAATAAATATCTGCAGATGTTTTCAATGTAATACCACCAAAATTGATTCTTTTCCTAACAATGGCATGTATGTTGGTACATCAAATATGAAATGTAAGCATCAAAATTAAGAATAGGAATATAAATAAGTAATCATGGTTGACAAAACTTCAACAATAACAGAAATATAATAAATTCCATGATCAGTATATTTTATATATATATATATATATATATATATATATATATATAGATAATTATTGGTAGGTGAGAGTTAGGCCCATTTAAATTAACAGTGTAATATGCTACTTAAGTTAAAAGGAATATAGAAAGGAAATCATCACAAACATGTTAATTACAAACTACCAATTAATCAAATTCTATTCTACTTAATTCTGGTTGATTTTCCAGTTCTCCAAATAATTATGAAATACAATATACAATAATTAAATTATTAACTCCATATCTCTTACAATCTCACTTTAGCTAAAATCAGTATAAGAAGTGCACTGATGCATGCAAACTATTAAAATAATACTTCTCTAAAGAAACAAAATATGTAATGTTAGTAATTGGACTGATGAGATTAACACTAAATGATTCTATCACTACTTACAGGCCTTCTAGGATTCTGAGATAGGCTATATGCATATATTCTTTCTGATGGCATGCCTGGATATTGTTCAACTTTACCGAAACGTCCTGTTCTCTTCTTGTGTTCAGTCTCCAGATCATCAACAAATGATTTCAATTCATACTGACCTGGACCAAGATTTGAATTAGACTGAAAAAAAGTATATTATTACACCAAAAGTACACTGCACTTGGTTTTCATAATAACTCATGTTTCTCTACATTATAATGCCATGTATGTACTTAAACACTTTTTTAGGAAACAGTACAATGCTCCTAATGTAGTGTGGCCAGATTCCAAAACCACAAACATTATTCTACACAAAGCAGAGTTGATAAAATCAGTGTTTTTGTCAATAAGAAATCTTATGTTTTATTTAAAGCGGACACGTTACTAAATATATATGTATAGATATAACATGTTTGTCATCATGGATATGCTGATACGTTTTAAAATAACATTTACTATTGCCCCCAAAAGATTATTTTCCACTTTCATATATGTGTGTGTGTGTGTGTGTTCATACTAGACTCTTTTTTTGCCTAATACTTTTTACCATGAGTAGGTACTCCGACTACTACCTACACAGAGTAGTCTATATTCCAAGTAGGATCGTCATGGAAGAAATATTTCAGTTCACTGACCTAATTTATCTTTAATGACACATGATTTTTGGTGACAACTTTCAACAATAACAGAATCAGTATATAGGAACTTTCTTATTTAATATAGGTACATAAGGCAATCTACACATTACACAGTATCATATCTCAACATAAGTACATATTTATCTGGGATATTAGAACACAGCATAATTTGAACAAAACATATAAATGCAAGCATGTAAACAAAAATACATATACAGAAAAAATAAACATATTCATACTTACTGGTGCAGCATAATGGCCTGTCCGGATTGGTTTATTTCTATCACCAGAATAGAGATCATACGGACCTCGAAGACTGGTGACTTTCTTGCTCATTTGTTCAGTGAAGCTTGCAAAATTATAATTGCCTGGACCTAAATGTGAGCCCTAAGAAGTAAATCAAATACTGAATCAAAGATCTATATGATATGAAAACATATATATTTTCAGTTATAAAAAACCTCTTTAGATTTAGTTCTCCATTTTCTGATGATCGTAGTTAAAGGGAATTTAGTGTTCATTTAATTAAAATGGAATATTTTATTCAAGGATTCATAGCTTAGAGTTTTAAAAATGAAGCTATTCAACAAATAATGACATACCACAGATGGCAGACTTCTGGATCCAGCTCCAGCATCCAGCAAACCAACAGTGCTTGCTGATTTTCTGGCCTTCTCTTCAATGCCTGCATGAGGTACTCCACCTTTGCCATAGGTACCTGGACCAGGGATTTCATTCTGAAATGTACACAGTCCAAGTGAATGCTTGCTCCTCTGATTGGTATATTATACTAACAGCACATTCATATTATCTAAAAAGTGAAATAAATTACTGATTCTCTCACTCAGTGATCTTTCATTAATATATATAGAATCTTACATCTGTTAGCAGTTAATAACTCCTGGTGTTTTTGCTATAATGTGGTTATGTGTTTTTATATACACATATATATATATATATATATATATATATATATATATGAAACAGTAACGCTTTATTTTCAAAGAATCTACCAACCAGAACTTTATTCTCTTTAAATCTTGTATCTTTCGTTTGTATAATTCCTCTTGTACTTCTTGGTTTCTCATCAGAAGCCTGTAGGAAATCCTTTATGTCATAGCTTCCAGGTCCTAATTTCCTTTTCTGGGTTACAATATTTAAAAAAATACATTATTTCAATATTATTTAAAAAATACAGATACCTATATAATGTGTGGAGAGACCAGTGAAACATTATATGTCTCAACATAAAAAAGTTGCATCTCTGTAATCATTCCCTTATTTATATACATTCATATTTACAAATATCAGCATCCTATTGGTCTGGCTCCTGCTAGTAAGGGTGCTTTATTAAATATACATTATCATTATTATTATTATTATTTAAATACAACTTAGGTGAGTTCACTTAAAACATAAATATAAAAATGCATCAACAGTGTCATAATTAGGACAATATTGTTGTTAAAGATTAGCCACTTCACTGTGATTAACAAAACACTTCAGCCAACTTATAAGGTATAATGGCTGGCCTCTGATAAAAATCTTATCACATGTAAAGTCAGAAAAACTCTTCAAAAACACCTACACAATGGTTAAATGTCCCCACAAAATTACCATACTGGTCATTATATAGTGAGAAGTGCAGAGGGACCTGGATCAAAATCATAGTTAAACAACTAGAAATCACTTAGAAGATAAGTTGCCATACAACAGATAACAGTTTGTCAGATGATCACTCACCTGAATGTTGTTAGTCAAGTGTGGATAATTAACATAAGAGCTATTATAAACAATATATGTGTGTGTGTGTTCATATCAGACATGGGTTCAATTCCATTTTTCCGGCTGTTTTTTTGCCTAATACTTTTTACCATAAGTAGGTACTCCGACTATTACCTAGTATGAGTAGTTTATATTCCAAGTAGGATTGTCATAGAAGAAATATTTCTGTATCTCTGAATTAAAAAATTAAATTTTAAATTAATTTGGATTAAACTTTTTTTGTCTGTTCTAAACAGTGAACGGGGTAAATGCCAAAATAGCAATATCTCTATATAGATTACAGGTATGCTATGTGGTGGTACAGTGTTGTGGACGGAGCCCATGGTATCCAGACCATTTTAATTGGTTAAATGCTCATGCCTTGGTCAGTGTGGATATCAGATATATACCCTGCTGGGTACTAAACAACCTACATATGGTAAATTTACAAAAGATCACAAATGGTTATTAAAACAGTTAGCTCTGAGGATAGGCTATAACAGTCTCAGTTTTCTGAGAAGAGGGGCAGTTTTTGCTCCAGATTGGCATTCCAGGTGAGATGATAAATCAATTAATTCCTAAATAGCAATATCTATATATAGATTAAAGGTATGCTAAGTGGTGGTGTCAGTATTGTGGGCAGAGCCCGTGGTATCCAGACCATTTAATTGGTTAAATACTCATGTCCAGTACCATGGTTGATGTGTGTATCTGATATATATATGTATAAGGAATCAAAGTTCTGGATCATTTTGTTTCCAGTATATTGGTAACACCATATGTAAGTGTTAACATGGTAAAAATGGTAAATTAATTTGTGGATTTAATTGTTTTGTAGGAAACCTCAATTCCAATTCCAAATTTTCAACCCCAAAGTTTCATTCTGTTTCTGTCATTTCAATGTACTGTTTCATAATTTCCAGAACTTAATTGAACTTGAAAGTAAATAGTTGCTATCCAAAGAGGACAGTACATGTGTGAGAATATTCTTCTCCACATTATTATGGTAAACTTATAATGCTGTTGAGTTTGCTGTTTAATTTATTATATATATATATATATATATATATTACTTATGAAAACAGAAAATAATATCCATTTGAAGACAACAAAGAAACAGGGAGAATAATGTTTTCCTAATAATATTATGTGTAGATGAAATATAACTAGTATTTAGGAAGGTTGGAATTTGTATTGTAAAAAAATATATTTACATTACATTGTAAATATAAAATAGTGTAAAAAACAAGAACAAAAATTGTATCATAGTGTACATCTTTAAGTAAGTACATTCCAGTAATCAGGTCTTTAAAACATGGCTGTTAATAACCATCTGTATATTTCTGTCATGAAATTTATGCATCAGCAATCTAGAATGGCATATGGATCTTGGATGTTTCTCTCTGGTTAACATAACTGGTTTGGGATTTGAGGCAGATTCTTTTGAACACTTGTGTAATGCACTGGCATTCTGGCAGGTTTACTGGCTTGCTGATCCACATTTCTTACATGTAGCATATTTGTATTATTGCCAGCAGTCATATGAAGAAAGTGTTCTAACACAGAGCTTTGTGGCTTTCACCTTTATAAATGGTTATAGTGTTTAAAATTACCACAATACCACAAACAGTCACAATACAGAGATTTTCAATGTCTTTTCAGTAGTCAGAAATCCACATATATAGGTAAAGTAGTATGAGAAGTAAGAATATTGATTTAAATGTGGTCTTTGGTTGTTTTTATCCAGTTGTAAACGAAGTCACAAACACTACGATTTTGGGGAAATGAAGTCACCAACACAATTACAATAGATGTCAATTTGAGGTGAGGATCAGGAGATCAACAGACCAGAGAATTACCCTTTAGGCTCACAAGGTACAGAGTACAAGGTACAGTGGTTGTCGAATTGTTGAATTGGTAATAGGGGTATAGTGACATATAGAGGGTCAAATTACATATAAATGTGATGTGATTTGATGCATGGGTAAGATTATTATTTGCTAGATTAGGTTTTGTGAGTTTTCAATGTCAATAAACTATACACACATATTCAACTGGTCAATGTGTTTTTTACAGTAATAGTTGAATTTTATAGAAAATCAAGCTTTTACAATTCTTTGTAAAAACATTTTTACATGACTTTAAACAATGTTAATAAACACTGTTAATACCATCTGCATAAATGTATTTGATAACACTGTTGACATGTAATCTAAGTGGCTCAGAGTAAACTAAATCAATACTGAAGAATAAGTAAAACCTAATATAATTAGTGCATACTCAAAATATCTATAGCAGCTATTATAACATCTAAAATGAAAACCAAATAATTCTGGCACATCCTACTTTATACATTCTGAATGGTTTGCATGAGATGTAGTTATACATATATACCTCAAATAGTGGAGGAGAAAAATGCCTACCTAAAATACATTTTATAACAAACTCACCAGCAATCTCTTGAATTCCCATTGTTCTTTGTGCAACAAATGTGGCATGGCTGCTATTCTGGATACCTCATATGCTCTTGCCCAACCAGGACCAGAAGCTCTCTCCATAACAGCTTTGTTACTGAATCCCCCATACTCAACTTCATATTTTCCTGGCCCCAGCAGTGTACTCTTGAAATACACAAGCAACAAATTAATGAATATCCAGATTTATGGATAAGTTTTTGCTGAAATTTGGTAAACAGAATAAACATGAACTACAAGGATCTCATTAGCAGACATCCTAATTATAACACTGCACTAGATTAAAAAAAAAATAATATATATAAGATAATATGTAATATAATATGTAATTCAGCTTGGGCACAGTACAAAAACAGTAGCAGATAGTTATTTGGCTGAGCAATAATTTGGGATTAATCCAGTTGAGAAAAGATGAGGGAGCACAATACCCCTAATAACTAATGAGAAGTTCATAATGTTATTGTATCTATTGTAAGGTACAGTTAGTATAAGAAACTGAAAAGTGAATGTCTACATACCACAGCACTGGTTGCTTGTCTACAGTATGGGGTTTCAGTGAATGTTCCTGGCACTTTGTTTTTTGGATGTACACCAGACACATCAAATCTAAATACAAATCACCCTTAATTATTTATTTCTTAAACCAACAACCATTTTCTCTGCTGATTGGAAAAAAACTGAAACTATAAAAATGTTAACATAATATAGTATACAAGATGGTATTATCTATAACATCTTAGACCCAAAATATATTTATTAAAATGATATGGTGCAAATAATAAAAAACTCTACAGATGACAAATTTTTGATATTATATATATATATATATAATAATAATAGTAATGCATATTTATATAGCGCCAGAACCAGGTAACCCTGTTCTGAGGTGCTGTACAGTATTGTTATCCCTGACTCAGACCTGTTTCCACCCAGTATGCATCTCAATTCCCAAAGGGACATACAACGTATGCTGCCATGAAAGGTGCAAAGCGTTACTCAAACACATAGCCATCTCATCCTGTCAGGTTCTCATTTTTATGGATGAGTGAACCAGTCACCACATGACAGCATTGCAACTGCCAGACCCTCAAACCTGTGACCCTTCAACTATGAGTCCTGTGCTCTAACTAACTGTGCCATCATATATATATATATATTTATATATCAGTTATATAATGTTTAGTGAAGAATATATAAGCCCGCATGTTAGACTGTATAATTCAATTCAGAGGATAAAAACCTTTCATATTGTTTATATTATGATTACATATATCTAGTATTCAATTCATCCATCAATTGGTAGAAATTGCACACTGTCATTTATAGTCATAATGATAATATTAGCATATGTGTGCGTTCATAGTTATATAAGTAAAAACTACATCATTTAATGATTTTATAGCGTGATATTATAACTACCTATCGACTATGGGTGATTATCGTTGGATATGCATCATATAACCCTAGACTAGGCCCTATACTATAGGCTGACAGACCTACCGCGGCCTAGTGACTACTCACTAACTCAGACTAGTCATTTGAATTGATGATGCAGAAAATAAAATCCTACAATATATGTAGACCTATATCATATTTAGTGAATGACTAGCCAGTGATACATTTAAAAAACGAGTCTTCGTGTTAAAGATAACCTGATAATGATAAGAATCGATTACCCTCTACTGGTCTAGAGTCTAGTCTAGGCTTGAATCATAATCATCATCTTGATCATCACAATAATAATCAATTATTTTTTACCTTGCCGTTTGCGTACCAAACGGCGCGCCTGTGTATTTTTTCTCGGCCATATCTTCAGCAGTAAACTCTATAGTAGGCTGGTCACATAATCAGCACTCATATTTAAACACAGACCACTTAGCCGGCAAATCAAAGATTAACGTTGTTTATACTCCACAGGAAGTAGTAACTTGCATAGCAACATCAAGCTGTTAGCTTTGTCCCAACCCAAAGATGGCGCCACGGTTCCAGCAAAGTTCCCCCCATAGAGGCGCCACAATAGTTTCATTGCTGACAGACTTCAAACTAGAAAAAACATTCCGAATACACCAGAATTATTGTTTTCTTTAGTCAGGTTGTTGAAAAACACGTGAGACGTGTGTCCAATGAAAGACTTACAAGAAAAACAACTGATGATCAAAAGAAACAATCCACGGACACATACAGGGAGCACTAGTATTCAAACCTCGATTTAGAGTTTGGTAGCACAGATCGAGCCCTAATAACTGTTTTACAAACACTGAAGCTAATTTCAGAGTATATGCATTACAAGATGGATTATATTTTATATGGCATAGGCTGTTTGTATATTTTGTTTCTTACTGCCTTCAATATATTTGAAAAGATGAAATTCTGGTTGTGGAATAAAATTTCATTACTATTTTATTTCATTTAGCCTGTCAGGGGTAAAACATTTTCAACGTAGGATGTGTTTATAAATAATACGTTTCTGTGTGTGCTGACGTTTGAAAGAGTTTATTCAGTTATATAAGTATATACAGCTTATATATTAATTAACTTAAATATTTGAGTATGGTTATATTTGAATGTTTCTAAAATGCATCCATCGAAATCCCTTACTAGCCCCTTGTTGATTGATGCCAGAGCTAGTGTTGTGTTTTATATAACTTAACTTCTCATTTAGCACTAATACTATTTCTCCTGGAAAATACGAGATTACGTGAAACAAGTAATTCTAAGCTGCCACTCTTAGTCTTGCGAAACCTTCCTGAAAATTATTTTTCGTTTAAGAAAAAAAGATTAACAATTAACCCTTCTGCAAAATGTTTGAGTGATATTTTGTTGCCTCATGACGAAGACCCAGTTCTAAGGGGGTCACGGGGAAGTAAATAATAAAATAGCGGAAAACGAGCTTCAGCACACTACAGCACATATATTTTCCCTTTCATCATAATCTTTTCTTCTTGAAAATATTAAAATATAAACTTATTTTGTTTTACTATGTATGTTTTAAGTCAGCCATGTGCATACTGTAATTATAAATATTTTCGCGTGTTCTTAATTTCACGAATCCCCGCCCATTAGCCAATTCGCGGAGCTTTATATTCGCGTGTGGTCAAACTTAGTTCGCGTGTCATATTTTCGCAAATTCAGTGACCTCGCGAAAATAAGATTATCGTGAAAAATATCTGTAATTACAGTAGTTATAAAGGGACGACATTCCAAAAGTTTACATCAGCATAATAAATAGAAACCTTTTTCTTATAACATATATGTATTTTATTGTGATATATGAGAATCTGAAAATTGTTTCCGTAAATTGCTGGTGTGGATAATGTTAACAAGGTTACACAGATCAGTCAGTAAATTTCCGCATCCATGGCATAGGTTCACGTGGAGGCTTGTGTGTGTTTGAAAATAAGACATAGGGGATTGATGTATGTTTTATCATCGTGCACCTAGAATCTACAACCCCGAATCTATCTATCAAACCATATATATCTATCTATTTTCAAGTGCACGCTTGCGCACGAGTCCATTCACGCATCACATCATATCTAAGCAAAATGATATTAATCTTATAATGAAGTCATAGACATAAAACACTCCATCTCTTGAACTCTGATACAGGGCAAAGTTTTATGATAAGCAATTTGTTTTGGATGTAAAGCACGAGAAGTAATAAGTAAATCCTCTCATTTAATAAAGGCGACGTGGTAATAAAATGTACATATTTAACATAAAACGCCAACAGCCTTTTTTCATCACACTGATAGTGGCGTCAGCGTTACTTGTGTATTTTTACGTCGCGTATATTCACAGTCATGTTCATGGTAACGTCATCAATAGTGGAGGAATCAACGGAAGTCGTCAAACGTGCACGTTGGCCAGATTAAAATCCTACGTGCATCAACACTCCAACTTTCCTGGCGAGGGCCAATGGATAGAAGCGAGCCCGGTTTATTTCCGGCCAACTTTTTGCCATCTCTCCTATCCAAGGATACCCAAACGACAGCTAGCGAGGTGTCTAATCGGTAATAACATTTCGTACATCGTGACGTTGGGCGATTCAAATGCTGCACGATATTTTGTCTCCATCAACAAAGCGCTGGCTGCTATGGCAACAAATAAACGTTGTAGAGTGACGAAGATAGAACGTCCGCTGAACGATGGCTTCCTTCCCGATTTGGAATACTTCGCTAACGGCAGCAAGGCCAACAGAAGCTGGGCTAGTGCCGTCGGGATACACAACCGACAGTGTCGTGGCTGCTCTAGTATCAAGAGCGCATGCTCGTTAGACCACGGAGGAAAGGAATACGAAGTAGTCGTTGAACAGGCAGCGATGACTTCCACGCTTGATGACTCGATACGCGTAATTGGCGACGGCGAAGCACCGACGGCCCAGGAGTTCTGGCTAAAGCACTACCTCAAAGATTCTTATCCGGATTTATTGCTCATCTTTCTACCGTTCAGTCACGACAAGCATTCGTATAGCCTAATTCAAATCAAAGCGGCCATCACTTACTTCCATAACCTAGTCAGGACCTACGTGCCAATCGGCACGCGCGTTGTTTACTTTCCAGCGTTCAGCGAATTCGAAAACGCCCGTAAGAGTCTGTTGTACATTAACCGGACATATGGAGGGCTCCTAGCTGCCGAAAAGCTCAGTAAGATGAATAATATTTTGTACGAAGTGATACACGACGACATCAGTGAGCCAGCTACTAACATCAATGGCTTTGTGGATCTGTTTAGTATTTCGCTTTCTCGTCAGAGGTGGAGTACGGATGGAATTCACATGAAGGATGTATGGTATGATGTGGTCGTCTCTATGTTTTGGCACACAATCTGCGAACGCTGAAACAGAACTGGGCGCACTGTGCACGCGTGGGCAACATCTGTGTCTATGGTATTATGGTAAATGATAAGACGAAACATCTCAGAGACGTAAGTAATGGCGAGATTTCATCACTATAGGTCTGCAGTACAGCTTATCATCAGCTGTGCCAAGACGGGGCAAGGTAGCGTCACAATATGTTTGACGAACTGACAAAAAGCTAATTTAGTGTCGCTTCCTTTTAGTTGCCTCTTCCAACATGCAGAAGGGCGCCTCCGTGATCTAACTGGTAGCGCGTTGGGTCACAGATAACTACCACCCGAGTTCGAGCCTCGATGTGGGCATAGCTGAAGGTTGTTTCATTATCTCTGGAGGTCGCTCGGCCCATTTAGCCTATCAAGTGGACAAAGGTGGCCATAAAACATCACCAACATGCAGAATGGTGCATAGGACGAATTCTATTACCGCATACCCACGGGTATTGAAGAAGAATGAAATGTGGAAACACCGAAACACATCATTTTGTAACTAGTGTAGTACAAATCTAATAAAATAAAAGCATATGAGAGAATGTAAATCGAGACTTGTAACTGTATGTTACATACTCTCACAATAATCTCCAAACAATCCAGTATGACTTCTGCACTCAGATAATAATAATAAATATTTAATAAAGCATCCCTACTAGCAAGAGCCATTCAAAGGTATGACAGTGATACCCCAAATAATATTTATATAAAAATCCAATAAGAAATTTGAACAATGATCAGAATTTCCACTAGGGGCTGCAACAGTGTTGAAACTAGGATTGTTAAGAAGTGGGCCCTGGGGCCCATGCCTATTGGTGAAGAAGGATGCCCCAAAGTGGCCCGGGAGAGCGCTAAAGGCTAAAAATTAAAAAAAAAGTTTCGCATTATTGTTGGCAGTTGTCATGACGATACTTGTGAAAACTTAGAAGACACGCCGTCATTTATCAAATTTCAGGTATTTTCAACGTCTCAGCCAATCAAACAGCACACCAACGCACGACAAAACAAAAGGACTTCCAAGTAAGTCATTCATTACTCAGAATAATTAGTGGGTGTATGATATAACGGAGGCGGCTTTGATGGTAAATTGCGGCTGATTGACATTTTCTGCGACACTTCGGGCGTCCCTCATCTAAATTTTGCGGGAATTCCACAAAAACGCATCCTAGAATTAAGACTACTGCCACACGCTATACCACTTCTAACTGAGACACTTGCCGTATTATCTTATTGGAAGGACTGAGTAGGACCATAGTAACAAGAGCTTCTTGTGTTTTATACTGACCAGTAAGTGGTAATGAAAAATGCACCAATCTATAAGACTATTATGATTTGAGAGAGTGGTAAAGCCAAATTTATAATATATGCTTTAACATCGTTTAATTTTTGAAATGTTTGAGTAAAACATAACAAAATACCAGCGATATCATCTTTTAAATTCTCTGAGGAATCTGTGTATCATCAGCATACAAGTGATAGTTAACACCAGGGTTGGCAGGTAAAAACTGCCCTGCCGAAAACAGGTTTAAGCCAGTTTAAGGTATATAAAATGACTTAAACATATTTAATTAAAAATTATGTTAAACATGCCTAAATAATGACATAAGTTTTGATAATTCCCTTCTCAATTGTTACATATGTGCTAGAGATGTAAGAAACATATTTGAGGCAGTTTAGGGCATAGAAAAGCCTGAAACATATTTAGCCATTAATGGCAGCTACTTCTCCACAGAAGCAATCAGCTTCTCCCCACAATCTGGTGGCAAAGTGCTGCAGTCTGTGGTGTTGATGCTGACCTGGCACAAAGACTGACAACAAAAGACATAACAACTGGTAGTTGTTTGATTTAAATCATGATAAAATCATGATTAAACCATCTTACATAGCTAAACACCAAGTAAATAAACAATAATCTCAGTCTCAGAATTTTTTTTTTAATATGACTGAAACCTTTCAAGTACTTTACCTGACAGATCAAATACATCTCCCAAACCACACCCCGATTACCTTAGCCGATCTGCACGCAATCAAAGCAGCACTAATATGGATATCGAGACGGACTATCCACGAAAGAGTCATCATCCATTCGGACTCTATGGGAGCGCTAACCATCAGTACAAGCTCTGTTTTATACTGACCAGAATCACATGAAAATGCACCAACGCATAGCCTAGAGAGTGGAAACCAAATGTTAATATCCACTGTTTACCACATTAACCTTGATGGGCAACATCGAGCGATAAATCTAACGAAGCCAGAGCAGACTCATCGAATCATGATATACATACCAGTGCACATCAACTACTAGTTACAGTTCAGTAAACTCTTCAACATTTAATCAGAAATATTACAAAGACTAAACATAGGCTATAAAGATTTGGTACAGAAACCACTGTAGTTTGCCATAATATCCTTACACAACAATTGTTACGATATGTGCACAGTGCTCAGAAACTTGCGTTTCTGGGTCATACACACTGAAACATTACCGGCCCTCACCGAAACACTTATGCCGGCACTGTAACAAGTGTACGATCGGTATTTTGCTGAACTGCCCAGCTACCCAAACAAACACTGGTATTGCGAAGACCACAAACTTCCAGCTCGCCACTACTTGCTCATAAGAAATAACATTTTACAGATCATAACTCACTTCTCAGAAAGTCCTTACAGGACAGATCAGCCCCTACTTGTCAAACTTGGTACACTGTTTTGGACATTGGCAAGTAAACAAATAAGGACATACCGTTTGTGACACTGAGAACAATTGCTTTTGTTCAATAAAAGTATTAAAATACTACTTTGTTGCCTCGTCTCAGAATTTTTTTAAATATGACTGAAACCTTTCAAGTACTTTACCTGACAGATCAAATACATCTTTTAACCAACTGAAAAGTAAATTTGGTCAACTGTATCAGATGCAGCAGACAGGTCCAGAAAGACAGATAATACAGGTGACATTACAATATACTTTTTTTCTGGTCCAAGGCTGTTTTAGTGCTGTAACCATTTTTATATGCAGCTGTCATGATTCAATAAGGATATTATTGAATAAATATTTGTTTAGAAGGAAAACAACTATATATTACAATGTTTGCAAAAACTGAAACATTTAGAATCTGACAGAAGACACGATATTTCTGTGTGTAATATCACCATGTTGTTCCCAAGACCATCTGCCATATTTGAGGCTGTTCTTAAAAAGAATACACTAAAGAAATGAAGTAAAAATTAAAAACTCCATGTCCAGATAGAGTACATGTTAACTTCATAATTGAGCTTAATGAACGTCAACATCTATAAGCACTGTAATTATTGTTCCCCAATAAAGATTTCAGAATAAGTAATTCTTATTTTGAACATTCTTTCTTACATAAGTAATTAATTTTCCCCATTTTTCTTTAAATCCTTCTTCCTAAGTAAGCATCATATCAAGCTATATTATAAATACTTCAACTTATGCAACAACTTAAAATACTAAGGAATTACATTTGTGCACTCACTAACTTCTGAATAGTTACAGCATAAATTGTTACCCTTATATTATGAAAATAATACATTAATTCCTCTAACGAGTTCATTACTTTTTCGTCAAGATAATGATACAGGGTTCATACACATTTTGACATATCAGATTCCAGGACCCTCCAATGTCAAATTCAAGGACCTTTTCAATGAATTTTATGAACTTTTGGCGCACAAACATATACCCATATTTTGGAAGAAGTGTAATGACTGAATTCCTGTACACTTCAGATTAGAAATATAGATCTATATGTCCAAATTCCAGGACTTTCAAGGACCTCTACAAAAATTCCAGGGCTGGAATCCAAATTTTCAAATTCCAGGTCCTGTGTGAACCCTGTGATACACTAATTTAAGAAGTACCTTACACATAGCTGTCTGTAAACAATTAACCAAAAACAAAAGTAATATGAATTACCAGCCATCAATCTAAAATCAGGCTTTGACATATACACTTTTCGTTGTTTCTGCACTACTGCCATGACTGTTGCACACTGCAACCAGAATGCATACCTAATTAATAGAATGTATTATAGAAAATAGCAGTCAAAACTCGATCTACATCAACAAACATCTGTATAGAGATATGCGAGACTCAAATCTTAGTTCGCTCACTCTCTCTCTCTCTCCACACACACAAACCAGTTAATAGAGAAAAAACAATATCATTAAGATGTTTATTTACACAAAACAGTTCAACAATCTAAAGACTGCTTCTCACATGAGGCAGATATTGAATAGTATTCCATTTGATGTTGACCTGTTATTTCTTTATGCAGTTTTCTCCATGTAGTAACATTCTTATCTTTACTATTTACCAAATCTTTTTTAGTACTTCATATTAACATTCTGTACCTGCCACTAGCATTCATAACAACTTTCAGGTACTGACTAACTGACATGTTAAATTCGATGATCTTTTCCACTTTCTAAGCTGTATCCAAAACCTGGTTTTGGTGATTTCAACATTCCAACAGACTGAGAAATCCTGCAAAACAAGTATCACATTTATTATCACTTTTCAAGAATAAATTTGAAGTAAATAGCATATTACTGTATTTACTCCATATTTAGGTCAGTGATCACATCGACAAATGTACTAAATCAATAACTAAAGAGATTATGTTCGGAACAATTATCATCAATTCAGTACCATTGGTTAGAGCAGACAGACTTAAGGTCATTTACCTTGCTGTTGCACTTGAAAAGTTAATTTGAATATTAGAAATTGGAATCAGTTTTTAAAAGTTAATTAGAATTGTGGAAAAAGAACTGATTACAGAATTACTTTAGAGCAGTCCCTTGTCAACCTAGAAATCTAAGTGTACAAACTGAAATTTGTGTTATGGGCACATATAGGTCTTCATAATGTGCATTTTGTGCTAAATAAATATCCTGGCAAACTCACATATATATAACTTTTTTTGCCACTTGTCAGGTCGGAATTTTTAATTTGTTTTGTATTGGTAGATGCACGTTGTGATAATTGCGGTTATTGACATTGACTCAAGAACAATCGAAAATATGACTTGACACAGCGGACA
Source organism: Paralvinella palmiformis (assembly GCA_025642065.1). Lineage (NCBI taxonomy): Eukaryota > Metazoa > Annelida > Polychaeta > Terebellida > Alvinellidae > Paralvinella > Paralvinella palmiformis. The sequence continues at coordinate 375,796 of JAODUP010000190.1, forward strand.
ACCAAACATGTGGTTTTACTTGTCCAATTACGTAGTTTGGTTGTCCCGGACAAGAGGACAACCGTTAATGTCGAGGTCTGTATATGCAAGTATCCCAGGATATTTATTTAGCACAAATTATGAGTTACTTACGTGCCAAATTTCAGCTGAGATTTTATTACATATTTTTTTAACTTGCTGTTTGAGACTGTAAAAACTTACTACTTTTTCTAACAGTAATACTAACAATCAGCGTTTTGTTTATAAGGTAATATACATAAATTAATTAATACAGTAAAGAGCATCTCCATACCAGAAGTGGCAACGATATGTCTGCAAGACTAACAACTTAAATCTCAGATCCAAGTCTCAGGGATTCCGTTGTAGCACAATGGCTATAAAACATCAGTTACAAAACAGAAGAATGAAAAAAGGTTACTTTATCTTTCACAAACTGATAACCCTGTTGAAACAATATACCTCTTTAAAGTGGGATCAAAATTGATATTTTTGTTAATTTGGAATTGTTGCAGTGTAACTGACCAAAAGTCTGAGAACAAAGGATCTGTTCATTACACATATCCAGTATCATCCCATGCTCTAGCAGAAGGAAAAAGTAACCTGCTACATGATTTTAGCCATCTTATATCAATGCCATAAAATAATATGATGGTATTTTTGCTGATAAATATATTCACTTAGGAGTCTTTAGTTTACTTTGTGTACTTCTAAATCCATATTTTATGAGATAACATGTGGTGATGATCATCACTAAGGTGTCAATCCGATTCACCAACAATAAGTCCAGCACCATGTTAATAATTTAGTTATGTTTTCATGCATTCACATGAAAATAAAGACAGTTTGGACTAAACAAATACACGGAGTCTTTAGTTTACTTTGTGTACTCTAAAACCTTTTTTTTGACAGAACATTTATGATATACTAGGTGTTCAAGAACCAAAAATTTAAGTGCCCTTTTAAAAAATGTTTTTGTTTTAAAAATTTATAACAAATAACGGGAAAAAAGTTAAACTTTTAAAAGAAGATTCTACATTTTTCAAAAAAAAACTTTTTATTTTTTTAAAAAATACCAAAAAAGGTATTCATCCAAAATACCTTTGTTCTCCAGCAGATATTGCTTTAGTCTGTGGCATATATACTATTTGAGGTGGACCACATTCTCTACGTCCATCACGAGTGTAGTAGTGGTTAGTTGACAGCCTATGAGATGGTCCAAAGGGGAGTGCTGGTGGTGGTTGATTCCTGAAATATACATCATTTGGAATAACAAAAATATTATTAAGTATGCAAATAAGGCCTAATGACACATCAGTGCAAAAAGTTACAAACAAAAGAGAACAAATATTCCACAAGACAGCACAATAATTGGTGTAATGTTTCTCAAAGAATAAAATAACAAATTCATTATAACTGGTGTATATATATATATATATATATATATAATATTGTATATACTGTAGGTCCCGGACATTAAGCAGATACTTTGTGTCAACATTTTGACCCTTATTTTTAGGGGTTGGCTTAATGGCCAGTGCTAATTCAGTATCAAGAAATCCAGTCATCAGAAGAGAATATTTTTTAATCTAGATCTAAATGGACATAAATCATCATTTTTATTTAAACTCATGCAGTCATGGAGTGAAAATAGAAGTGAAACAATTTGATGATGATTATACATGTCTTTATAATGAAAATCAATACTTATATGTAGAATTATCTGTTTTTTTTGTAATTATGGATAAATAAATGTTGTTGGATGCACTAGCGCATTTCATGATTTCAATTCGAAGGCAGTCTCGGTAACAAGACAACTCGTACCCAAGAGCATCTTATCTCATTTGTTTGGCAGCATAGACATTAGGGTGCCACAATTGTATATTGTATATTCTATCAGTAATCTTCCTGCATGATGCTAATGCGTACACCAAAACAGTGCTTAAGATATTAAGACTAAGAATGTCTACTTCATTTTGAAACTTGCAAAATTCTACATTTCTCCAATACGTTTTGTTACCTTGCTATTCACTGAATCAGTAAGGCCAATCTTTAAAATAATCTTGTTAGGGTTACCCGACCAAATGACCCCAAACCAGTAGGAATTGAGAAATAAAAAAATTCAACATTTGCAGCTAATTCATTTGCATTGGTGTTTTGTTTGATGTCCTACAATGCACATACTCTCAAATTTAAGTAATATCAAGCTTTTCGCTTGAAATTTGCCCTAATCTATTGACAGTATACAAAAGATATTGTAACGAATTATCATGAAAACAGAACTATTTCCTGCGTTTAAAACTTCACCCGGAAATACTGCAGGGAAAAGTTAAGATTTTTACGTCGGCTTAATGGACGGTACTACCAGAAATTGTGACATTTTAGGCCTAAAAACTGCCTCAGCTTAATAGCTGGGACCTATGGTGTGTATATATATATATATATATATATGTGTGTGTGTGTTTGTATTATATATCAGCTATTTATTAGAAATGTTAGAACACATTTTCAGTCTCACTCATAAAAGAAGAGTAAAGCATCATAAAAAGGATAATACACAGCTCCACATGAAAGTGTGGTTTAGATATAATGTCAGGTAATAAGTTAAACATTATTTCAGTAGAATAACAACATAACATCTGTTAGCAGAGTCATCAGTGAATTACTTGTATATTCAATCAGTAACTTCCTGCATGATGCTAATGCGTACATCAAAACAGTGCTTAAGATATTAAGACTAAGAATGTATACTTCATTTTGAAACTTGCAAAATTCTACATCTCTCCAATCAATAAGTTTTGTTACCTTGTTATTCACTGAATCAGTCAGGCCAATCTTTAAAATAATGTTGTTAGGGTTACCCGACCGTATGACCCCAAAACCGCTGTATGGAATTGGTGAGAAATGAAAAATACACTTCAACTATTTTTTCATGCTTAAATTCTGCTTGTATTTGTCATTGGTGTTTTGCTTTGATGTCCCGCACAATGCATCGTTACTCTCTAAATTTAAGTAATATCAAGTCCTTTTCGGACATTGAAATATTGACATACTTTTTTTACTGTGTGTATATGGGATGAATTGGCTTGCTTGTGGGGGCGATTATGCATGGTGACTTTATATTATCAAACGAAGTTTAAATCACATGCAGATATGATTATCTGCAGACTCAGGAATATTTGTTAAAACGAAGTTGTTGCGTAGCCGAGTATCGGAACCATGTTCACTAGCGCTAAAGGTCCAAGCACTCAATGCGCATGTGCTAACTCCCGAACCAGTTATCTCTTTTTTTAAATATGGTGGCTGAGCATAATACACTTTTATTTGAACTAAAGTTAGGTTGAGGCTTTCGACATCTTTGAAGATGTTCAAACAAGAATAAAGGAGATCAAAGATATCACATTTGTCCAACTATATTGACGTGATTGTAACACATTGGTTCGGATCTTTTTATGTCTGCATCTGAGCAAGCAAAAATAGATACTTGTGCATTCAGTGATTGGTTCTTTTACACCAGCACACATGGTTCTGTGTCCGTACACTAGAAAAATGGACATTTGGTGCATGCGCATTGAGTGCTCGGACTTTTAACACCAACGAACATGGTTCCGATGCTCGGCAATGCAACAACATCCTTGTTAAAAATCTTTCAACAAATCCGTTGTTTTGTGTACATTCTTACTATAACAATAGCAAGCAATACTGGTGGATTTATGTTTTCCTTATCGTACTGAATGACCTTAAATGAATTTTTTTTTATCACATGCAATATATTTTGTGGTCCGCATTATTCACTTCAAACGGTTACACACATTATCATACTCACCACAAGATGGATGTATGAAAGCTAACTATCATTAGGGGAGATACGCCTGACGATGGGGGGGGGGGAGAAATCCTGGACGGTATCTGTGCACACAGCTTTTTTATTTATTCATAAATATTGATTTAGAAAGAATCACAAATTAGTTATTTTTGATATTCAATACATTGTTGATGGTTTTAACAAATAAATAGCTTTTTTTCACTCATGTGTAATCATCTGATCGATGACGTAAATATGTCATCAGAACTCACACGCAGTTTTGCAGTATATTTTCCTTTTTGGCGCCAAATTTGAAAATCCAAAACAAGGGTGAGTTGTGGTTTATGCGATGATTGTGAATTGTTAGTAGACTCCAAAAACCTATTGAAGATACTAGTGAGTCTATATCTGAAACAAGTTGTAAGTTGTATGATATCTATCTGGTCTGAATCATTACTGACAATGACATGTGTGTATTTGAATGAAAAAACACTTCATGAACAATATATTCCACTAGACAATCTATAATAAAAACATTAATTCTTACACTGACAAAAACTCTATTTAAATAAAATGATAACAATATAACAACATGACTGTAATACATACAATATGTAATACAGCAATTGAGTTAACAGACTAATACACATTATGATAACCTAATATCAAGTTTAGTTGACCCCTTCACTAACTACTTAACTATATCTGGCATGTGGGTAATTACTACTTTTATATATAAAGTAGATAATCTACTAGTCTCAGAATAACCCTCTATCCAATGTTGACACATACATATATTGTAATGTTTTTTAAGATGTGACTTCATTCCCCAGGTGACATATCATGGTGTTAAAATGTAACTTCATTTTGCCTCAGTACAGAAAGCGTTACACTTTCTCACGATCATGGTGTTATATCACATTGATACATACCTGCATGTTGGCTTAAATTATAGAAAAGATTTAACTAATACTGTGATTATTATTTGATATCCAGCCTTTAGTAATGTATAAAGGTGGAGGTCACAGAATTCCATATGGGAATACTTTTTACATGTTGCCACTGTAATTTGGAAATATGCAAAGTGGAAAAAGTGTGATCATCAGCAAGCTAATAATGCTGTCAGAATGCAAGTCCACTACACAAAATGTTCAATGGATTCAGTATCATCAGCTTCAAATAAGCGAATATTTTCTAACTTTGGAAATATTCACACTAAAGCGTGCAATCTTATAGGCAACAATAAAGCTTTTAAGCTGGTATTCTGCTATAGGATTCTCAGACTTAAAACCTTTAACTGTTCAGATAGACAATATTCACTTTGTTTGCAGAAGAACGATAAATGTCATTATTTTGCTATATTCCTAGTATTGATGTACAAATTCATGTGTCAAATATTGAGCAGTGTGTTAATAAAAATGCATGTGTGACAGACACTATCACATAAATGTGCTGAATGACATCCATTAAGACTACTACTCTAGTAGAATTAGCTTATAGTTATAATGAATTTTTACAGTAAAAAAACCAACCCTGCTTGATATTGATCAAGTCTTGCATACTGTTCACAAGAGTTGGACAAACCAACAATTAAATGGAACAGACATGATGCAAATAGAGACTTTAGCTAAAGATTAATATCTGCAGCCATTCACAAGTGTGTTTGGTGAATACAGTCTATATGACACCAAAACGTTTTATGATGTTCACAAAATATAGAACAAATAGATAAGACTAAGAGTTATACATTACAGTTATCCACTTACCTGGCAGAGTAGTTTGTTTCAAATCTACAAGCATTCTTCACATTTCTCTAAAAGGAGAAGAAAATACAACCATAACAGAAATAGCATCATTTCATTAGTAGAAAATAACTTGATTGGCCCAACAAGAGATAATTATTTATTTACTATTATATTATACTGCTCATCATATAATAAAAATAACAAACAACTGTTGCTTATTCACGAAGAAATGTTTACCATAAACAGTAAATTAGACACTTCCCAAACAAAATTTACATGTTATTATTTTAATATAAATACAACAAACTGTAAATATTGTAACTTTACATTGGAGATATAGCCATGATAAGGCTACCATACACATTCTTTTATCACACTAGCCTTAACATGGTGATATTTTCGATTGTGATTTTAAGTAGATCTTTGCAAAGTTCCAACTATTTATGTGTTTCTCAGTGAGGGGGACTAATAATTAGTTTAAATTTACAAGATTTCTAGGCTTAAAGACTGATTTACTGTCACCATCTTGGATTAGGTCACATGGTAGCCTAATCCAGTTCCGGTGTTCAGGCGGGTCAGCACAAAAATAATAATAAAAAGAATAAGTCAATTTTATTTCCCAGCGGCTGGTTTCAGCTGTGATCAGTGAGTTTGTAAAAGAAGTATTCAAAACAATTGCCTTAAGGGGGATGCATTATATAAACAATGCTTCAAGCATCCTCCTTTTCAATATTCCATATGTTTGCGTTCATTAAAATTATGTATTATGAAATAAACAAATTGAGTTCATGCTAGCCTATACATGGCTACTAGACACTTCGCCCCATTGCACAAACCACACGATGCATTTCAAGACACCTCGTACCATTGGATGATTCGCTCTATTTATTAAATATAGATTATCTTCAATCACAGTGTGGTTTTATCATGTGTCGTTGAATAAATAACTGTGGCAAGTGGCATCTCGTTTGTTATGGCACAAACTTTACAACAAAACAAGTAATGAAGAGATGCATCGCTGCCAGACGCCGAGATCTACCAGATTGTCTTCTAACTTCCGTTCTGTTAGCAAGTTTATTCACCGTCTAATTTTTGCCATCACTCTAATGTCTACAAGGATCATTGCCATGGATGCACCCATCACACCAATCCCTACTCTACTTTTCAAACTACTTAACTACATACAGACCACCTTAACTTAACTACATACAAGACATGATTCATTTTTAACAGAACCAACAATGATTTTAAAGGATGGCACCATCTGCTCAATGCCAAATTTCATCCCCACAACCTGCCCTTCTATGAAGTGATGCATACAAAAGCAAACTTGATTGAGATTCAAGCACAAAATGACAAAATCTTTTGGAAAAAATACTTTAATTATACAGGAATATTGGCTTGGAACGAATTACCAACTGAAATTAATAGTTTAACGAGTAAGATTCTTAAAAAAAAAAGTGTAAAAATTTTTTATTTGATAATCTTAATGACCAGGAAGCAAGTTCTTACATTCTTTTTTAACCAGATCCTATATTTTTCAAATTATATATATATATATATATATATGTGTGTGTATGTATGTTATATATATCTTTGTTTGTAACATCCATTTATCTAACTATTACAGGAATCTATTCATTTGAATTTTGTCTAGTCGACCATCTGCCATATACAATAATATATGTGATTTTTCTCCTCAGGACAACAATGGAAGTGTTTTCACTTTCTTGTGCTATCCTGGTTTTTTAATGTATTTATGTATTTTAGTGTTATTATATGTGTTAACACTACACAGTATTTGCATTAGTGTACAAAATAAACCAAATCAAAGCAGTGGCTATGCATACATTTAGACCTATAGTCTAAATGTATGTGAGCCATTATGTGCATGTTTTTATTTCCAATTATGGGAAAAAATGCTTTAGGTCAATGCATTACTCTAACTGCTGTATCTTTAGTACTGGAGTACTAACGCACTTGAGTTTTTTCCACGGTGTGTGTTGAAATACATAAGCTCTACAAGTATAAGAGAGATGTACTACTGTGTTTTAGTCTTTAAACTTATAAGTATTGGAATTTTGCAGCCATTTAATTGATTAAACCTGTAGTTTAAGAAAACAGGGCAGCGTTTCCTGTGCCATTCTATCGACTAACATGGACATTATCTTTTCAAAAAGATATGCACAAGGATCCTCACAAAACAAACAGAGGACGTGCATCCTCACATACATTTATTTAGACTTGGGGTCTAAATGTATGTGTAGCCAGTTCCATAAATTGAATCAAATCATATATATATTAAATCTTGAAAACGGGGGCGATGTGTCTTGTGGGGCGGATTAGTTTTGTTCCCCTGTAGACCATAATCGCCATGCAATGATGCATGGCAAATTGCACTAGACTAGATCTAGTAGACAACATTGCCAAATTTGGTCTTCGGAGGGCTGCATGTTTTCACTGAGTTAGTAAATTCTCATTGGGTCAGTAAAAAAATGTGTTGGGGTAATAAGAAATTTGTTGACATGTTGGCACTAATCTTAGCAGTAGTTAGAATTAGTTCTAGTTTAGATCAAGTTGTAGAATCTACCAAATTTACTATGAGCGATAAAAGAAGAGGTCAGAAACGAAGTTTGGAAACTCGTTATTTAATGAAATATCAATATCACAGTCTGGACATAGAGATAGGAGATATTGGCGATGCATCAAATATCGAATTAAATTACCTGTCCGAAGAAGTTGCGAATTCTTGCTATAATCCAGCTAACTTCCCTAGGAGCTGGGTTCGCCATATTTATCTCCAACCACAAGGTCAATTACCCTAACATTCACTAGGGGTCGCCTTTTCAGCACTTGCCTAGACCATACTGCAGAAGTATATCTAGGCCATTTATATTATATTATTTATATTTGGCTGTACCTAATAGCCGACAGTCAGGCGTCTCTACCACAAATTTCAACAACATTTAGTTCATCTTTATTTTCTTCATTGTGTTAATTACTATTAATAGTTTGAAATATAAATATTACTAATTTCTCCCAGGTTCTATAGGATATGAACAAATAAAATTTCTCTGAATTGTGATGTACTGGTAGATATAAACCAAAACACCGTGAAATCATTATAACATTGCAAAAGACAAGCACCTAAATAAAGTACAAATGTCGCTTTAAAATAGAAGTTTTGAAAAATATCAATTATATGTGATAGACTGAAAAATTGGCCAGTTACATAATTATTTATGGAGGTCACCCCCCCCCCCCCCACCCCCATTCAAAAGAGAAGCATCATCGATTAGAAGTTGCAAATCTGACCCATATCCACTGAACAGGTAAAAATTTACCTTACCATGACAAGAAAATATCACTACATGTGGTCTCCATATATGACTGTCCATATATATCGGCACTGGCATGTGAATATACTAGCTCACACCTTTTTATGCTAACAACGTCGTTATTTTTGGCTCTATAGATTATAATCAAGGTTTTTAATTTTACGATATCTAAACATTTCAAACACTTATATTGAACAAACACTTGATAGGTATGATCTAAATAACTATCTTTAGCAATATCACGGATTGCCTTCTTTTGTAATAGCATCAAAGTATGTAATTGAGACTGGTAAGTATTTCTCATACGCGTTACTTAAGTAGGGAAGTATTAATGAACAGTATAACATACATAAGAGGCTGTTTTCAAGCATATGTTTGACTTTATAAATAACAGAAATATTTTACAAACAGCATTAATATAATTAGACCATGACAATTTTTCATCTAGTCTTAATTTAGTTTAAATAGAAATTATATTATGCTGTCAAATGATTATAATAAGCCAAATCAAATTACTACTGAAAGTAAACTGTGAAGTCACAGTAGTTATCTTAATTATATGTATGTAGTAACTCGCCATTGAACCACACGCACGTGTTGTTTACTACGTGTAAAACACACGCTATAGTCTGCACAAAAAGTTCTCACAGCATTAAAATAGCCTCTCGTGATCATTGTACGAAAGAGAGATATATGGTATTAAATGATACCGATGATACACAGCTCTATATATATCATTGCATCCTGACGATTTTTTGGAAGATTTGAGACACTGCATTGCTGACATTCCTCGATGAATGAACCCAAAATATTCTAAAACTGAATGATGTTAAAGCATATATTATACGTATTATTTATTTGACTACACCATGCACATTATGTGATATTCATAATAAATCAAATTTGCATGAACATCTTTGATGATGATTATTATTATTATTATTATTATTATTATTATTATTATTATTATTATTATTATTATTATTATTATTATTATTATTATTATTATTATTATTATTATGTTAGGACCAGAAATATTTTTGGGTACTTGCTGTGGGTATTTGACTTATGGTATATGTAATTATATACAATATGAACTGACTTTGTTTGTATAAATAGTGAAAATGTTTGTCTGAAAATTGTATGTGAATACTGGACACAATTTGTAATTACAATGTACAAAGTTTTTGTGCGATTCTTAACTTTTGGCCAGCTGTATAGACAGCTTCAGCAGCCATCTTGCCAGGAACATTCTAATTCCTTATCCATCACCTAACCTCTCTGACTTGGTTGATTTATATGACAGGGTCCTGAATTAGTCAGTCATATCAAGCTTCTAAACGGAAAATGTTATTCGTTGATCGACCCAAAGTACCTCGAGACTGGTACAGCATAATTATCCAGTCACCGAAAAGGGAGCGTCATGAATGAGAAAAAAATATGGAAAAATGTATGCATTGATTACCAGGAGTGTCATGTAACGAAGTAAGAATTGAACTAACTACTTTTACTTATAACAAAGTATAGTTTTATTTGCGGTAACGTTACCTTTTACTTCGTCACTTTCAGCCTATGATTTAAGAGACAATTGATTACAATTGCTCCAAATTACCAATTTGTGTATCTTTGACGAATTTATTATAAAGAAATATATTTTAAAATGGTGTGGTATTTAAATCAGTTTTGTAAGAACGCTACCATTTGGTATACATGTTTCAGCTGATGCTCACTGATATTCAAGACTCGTCGTAATCTTGCCAATCTACTTCTGAAGGCTCATTTTGTTATACAATGATTTAGCTGAATCCAAATGTTTTCTAAGATTCATCGTCATTACATTTTTATTCTCATTGGCGACACCACAACACATTTTATCTTCTACTTTACTTGATTTACTTTTAGAAATTAGACTTTTACAAGTTTACTTTTCTCCGGCTGAAGTAGTTTTGAAGAGGCTTAATTACTTTTACTTCTAATCAAGTACCAAATAAAAGTAGTTCAGTCAGCTCTGTTGACTATCCACAATACAATTATGGTGCAAAACGAAAGATAGTTAGCAATATGATGGATGACACATCGGGGTAAGAAAAAGCCTTTCAAGAAGCTTAATTGTCAGCCTCTTTCTGATATTGTCAACATTGGCATCTGAATAAGATCTTACAAATGTTTTAGTTTTTTGAGTGTTTCACAGACAAAAATGAGACAATCAGGAATAATCTCGGCTAACATTCAGTTTGTGCAGCGTAAGATATAATTTCGGCATTTCAGTGTGACGACTCAAGAAGAAATTCATCAGGATATCATTTAATGTTTCGTGTATACTTAACCCATTTCCAGCCTGGATATCAAAGGATGACACCCTCCTACCTGTGATAAAGTGTGTTGTTCTTCATCCTAGCAGTTTCCCGTCATCATCAACGAAATGGTCCAATCTCAAGCCACCGATAAAAGCCATCGGTTGACGCTAATAGAGAAAGATGTGGCAGTCAACTAAATACTTATCTGAATATCAAATGTACGTCTTTCTGGTGATAGAAATTGTCCATGTTATAAACCTGCGTATGTGAGATGAAGGATATTGGATGACATCATAAAAGCTTATACTGAATTCTGACAAAACGGAATTACTATTAGCAGGAATACGATCCTCTCTGTTTAACAGATATGTGAATATAGAAAACATTTTAGTCATACATTTAGCATAGCATATAAGCAATTTCGTAACACCGGGTTTATCCAGCATCGACTATCCCGAGAAACCTTTAAATTCAGTCCAAAGGTAATTAAATAGAGGCAATGCATTCTCTGTGGTTTACCTCAACTTCTGGGACTCACTGCCAATGAGCATTCAATCAGGTCTAGCTCTCATAATGCATTCAAATGGAAACTTTGGTAGGTTTTCCATGTCTATTTCCGATAATTGTGTTTTTATGACGTATTGTATTGTATTTAATTAATTTAAAACTCCCTTTTATCATCCTGTTATTGTAAAGCTCTTTAGAACAGCTCGCTGATTTTCTATTTATTACCTTTTTTGTGGAGATTTCTTTAGCACGAAGAACAGCTTGTGGGATACTCGGTCAATTCTATTCATTATCATGTATATATGCAGTTTATATATATATATAGTGTGCGATATTAATGCTCGACCGCTCGACTGGGACCAGTGTTTCAAGGTCCGGTCTAGTATCAGTGCCATGGTACTCGACCGGCCGGTATAGTGTCTATTTTAATGGAATAACAATAAAAATGAGTACAGAGCTACAGGCTAATACTAACAGCTACCCATCAAATAGCCAAAGATACGATCCGTTTATTAACTTGTGACATATCAAACAACAAACACACAAATGACTTCACTTGCTATATCCCGTCAAATCTTGGACACATGACTTCCAGCTATGAATCAAATTGATGTAACCTGGAAACGTCACAATCAACACTCTCAGCTTCCCAACTGACCAGTGTAATGAGGGTTCTGGAATTTATCTGAATACTGTAGATCTGTTTAATTTGGCGAATATGAAATAATGACAAAAAAGGCGAGTGGCATAATATTTCCTGTCGCCAAAATATTATGTTATACAGAACTTCATATTATACTCTGAAAGAACTACTTTGATAACACACTGAACATGTGTAATATTCTCATTTATTCAACAATCCATAAAGGCAATGGCAATTTATAATCAAACAATTACTCGATCGTTTAAAAATCATTCGTCCCTGACATTGTCCCCATCAGAATCACTCATGATAGCAATAAGTAGTCATGTTCTTCCCCAGCCATGTTTAAGAACATCAGTTTGCCGAGTAGCAAAATCAAATACACGAGACAACCGTGTAGAGGTTTGAGTTTAGTGATCTTAAGGCTGAGTTGAGTGTTTGCAATTTTGCGATTGGATGTCGAGGAGTCACTGACTTGATCACTGAGTGATATTAGCTATTGATTTTGCGTGCGAGATTTGTTATAATTTATATTCGTTTGCTGAGAATAGAAAAATAATATGAAAACATTATATTTTACTCCTCCTTATATATAGTTTGATATAACCTTCTCATCATGTTAATTACAATTTGGCTTAGGTACATATTAGTTACCTTTGTTGTCATTCAATCATGGCAATGGTTTGTCAATTACTAGTTCAGATCTGCTTAGAATGGAATTACTCGTTACATAAAGGCCAATGATCTAGTTTGCTTCATATTTGGTTATGGCTGGTGAATAACGGAGTGCTTTAAAATATTGTTTTCCCGGAATGGCCTAGAAAAGAAATCAAAATTCAACTTCCTGACAGACCGAAATTCGGCAGTTTTTGCTGTCACTAATATGTTCAAAATGACGAAATCGTCAAATTTTGCTGTCGCCAAATTAAGCTGATCTACAGTATGCAGATTAGCCTTTAAAACGAAGACAAGTACGTTATTCCTAACACTATATGTCTAAAATACTTCAGCGGGAATTTCAGTTTTTTTCCATTTCAATTACTGTCTTGTTTTCCGGGTATACGTCTTTGTTAAAAATGTGGAAACTTGTAAAAGGAGTGAAGGAGCCAACTGTACAGAAATTTAAATAATACATAAATTGGTTGTGTGGGCAGAAACGTCGCAATAGGTTTGTATTTCATGGATCAGTTTGAGCTGGCAGCCACCTGGATAATTAATTATGCGATAGTATATACACGCATGCCCATTGAATGCAAACGGAGAGTGATGACGTCATAAAGAACTTATGAATGACAGAAGGTTTTTATATTTTTAAATCAATGTATTTCACAGAAAGAAAACAATGTGCTGAAACTATTGGATAAATCTGAAAAGGATATTGACAACCAAATAATTAGTTTTACGTAAACAGGCCCGCGTAATTAACTCAGTGATCAACTCATAATGTTTAAGTTTCATGGAGGTCTGAACTATGTAACGTTTGCACTCACTCGGTCTAGTGGTATATATATCCATCTTCCTCGTTGCAAAACAGACTGTAATTAATCATATGTCTATTAATGAATCTTTGCCATCGATGTAAGTGTATGTGTATGGTGTGAGGATTTTTCCAACCAACTGACAGACATAATAACAATAATAATATGTGACATTTGTATAGCGCCCTATTCAGCTAGATAGCTGCTCTAAGGTGTTTTACAATATTATTATCACTGACATACAATGCATGCTGCCATTATAAGTGCAAAGCGTTATTCGAACACATAACCATCGCGTCCTGTCAGGTATCCATTTTTATAGATGAGTGAACCAATCGCTACTTGACGGTATTGCAGCTCACGAAGCCTCTACCCCGTGACGATTCGGCTACGAGTCTTACGCTCTAACTAACTGCGCTATCGCGGCTCGACATCCTCCCGTGAAAACTTTTTGAGCATAATTAAGTGATAAACGCGTTGATTAAAGCTGTGAATTCCGATAAACTGTAGTTACTTTTCAGTGAGGTTTGTTGTGAAGGACACATCAAAGCCATATTGGGTATGATATTGGAAAGCCATATCTAGGATTTATGTGTTCTCATGGAAGAAAACATGCACGAAAAACATGGTGAAGTACATCTAACTTAAATTCATTGTCACATATAATAAACTACAACAGCTACTATTTTCTCGTCACCTAGTTTAACGACCTAAGTTTGCCTTTGTATTTTGTTGTATATTCATGACTTCGTTGTATTCGAAGTCACTATTTTGTCAACATAGTCAATTATTTGTTTCTCGTTTGTTGCTTATACATTGTCCCATCGGTTATCAGTATCTTTATATTTTTTTCCATCCATGTTGCTTCTTTGTCTAAATTTCTTTTGAAATTCTGGCTTCGGTAATACATGTAGGTTCTTCGTATGCATGATCTTCTTACTTTTGTTCTCTTATTATGGTATACCTTTAGGGTTCTATACAATGAAATCACATACCAGCACACCTTTGATAAATAAACAGGGATACTATTGAACTTAAAAAGCGTGGGAATTATTTTCAGTTTAGTCGCTTTTACTGAGTGACCAAAACTTACAGTGCTCTCACCACCCACAAAGGAGGAACACCTAAAGATGGAGCGGGAATGTACCATCTTTAGTATAGCGATCTGTAGTCCAACAAGCTACCGCTAGACGACGGAGGTGCCCAATGGATTACCAGAAAAAAGTTCGACGTTTCGCGGGATTGAGACCAGAATGTGATCCTTGGTAAAGAATTGGATCTTGTGTGTGGTTTCAGTTGACAGCGAACTCAAGGGGTAACAAATTGTGGAATCTGTACAGTGGTAACGTTTTACAGGATGGTCGAGTTTCAAAAATACTTGACTGTCACATATTAAGCAGAAAATTGCATGGCGGAAGAAACGGTAATTTCCTTAAGCTATTTATATGCCATAGGTTCTGCGTAGATAACTACCACCTGAGTTCGAATATTGGTCTGGGCATATCTGAAGGGTGTTTCATCTTTGACTTCGCTTCATTACGTTTGGACACCACTCGGCCAATTTAGCCGACCATGTGCACACAATTGGCCGTAAAACATCAATCATCATCATCTACCCAAAATTGGAATTGACATTCTCAAAACTAAAACCAAATCTGTGACAAATTAATTAGGAAATGGTTTTAATGATGAACTTGGACACATTAAATCTACTTATGTGTGTTATAGTTAACACATAAGTACCAATTAAAAAATTATTATTTTTAGCTATATGAATACTCTAAATGATTTCAGTATAAGTATTGTGATTCTAATATTTGTCCTATTCAAAACTGAGCTAATTTAATTTTATGAAAATGTATAACTGTATATGATATTAATAAACCAAGTTGTTCGTCTTCAAATGGGGTTTTTGTTTATGCTCATCTGAAAAGGTCGTATGTGTGTATCATGAGACGCATGAGGCCTATTTTATTTTGTTCCTGAGACTTCTCCCAACATGAAAAATGGATGCCACCATCACCAAATTAGGATGTCGAGCCGTGATATCGCAGTTAGTTAGAGAGTATGAATCGTAGCCGAAGGGTCGCGGGTTCGAATCTCCGAGAGTTGCAATGTTGTCATGTGGCGACTGGTTCACTCATCCATAAAAATGAGTACCTGACAGGACGCGATGGCTATGTGTTTGAGTAACGCTTTGCACCTATAATGGCAGCATGCGTTGTATGCTCTCTTGGTGTGTGCTGGGTGGAAACAGGTCTGAGTCATGGATAATAATACTGTACAGCGCCTCAGAACAGGGTTACCTGGTTCCGGCGCTATTTAAACATGCATTATTATCATATGTACTACTTATATGACGTCATTTTAAAAATGGCGTCCGTGAAATATTACTAATATCACGGTCACCTCCGCAACCATCTACATCATCACATCTAAATCAATCCATAGTATTATCACACATGTATGGATATGTATCAACTTTCACTATCGGATGAGATGATATCGTCATCAGTTGGCAATCAGTCATCTTTCACGGCTGTATTGGCAGGAATCAATGGCTCTTGGAATCATATGGGTTGGAGTCAAGTCTCAAGCACACGGTCGGGTCAACGTTGATGAACTGATCAAATATCCTTTGATAAACAAAATAAAATAGGTTTCACACGTTTCTGGGAGGGTGTGCACGTGGGGAGGGGGGGGGGCTACGGGGACCATGGATTAATATTACTTGTCAGACAGTGCTAATGATTTTATTCTTTTGTTAGAATAATGTTAGTGTAACAGTGCTGATGGATCCCAGTCGTGCCTTTGACATTCTGTTACATAATCTGCTGATAGCCAAACTACAATCATCTGATAAAAGTCACCAACGTGGGGGAAATGGGAATGTCGATGTGGGAGTATCAGGATGCTTAAAGGGTGTATATCAAGGGTCCTTTTTAATAATACTTCGCTTGAACATTTTTATAAATAATCTATTGATCCAAATGACACAGTCGGAAAATATCCCAATGTACAATTACACAGATGATAACACGATTTCGTGTCATGGTAGAAGCAAATAAGTTATGTTATAGAAAATGTAGAAAGAGCAATTACGGAAGTAATACTGCATTGGTTTGAGACAAATGCCTCGTAGGCAAACCGAGTAAGTTTCAGACCAAATGATAGGAGAATATTATATAATTCCATCACAAACAGTAAAATTTCTTAGAAACCGATGAGAAACAAAGCTTTAATACCCACGTATGCTGCAATAACGGCGGCCTGCGCTTTGTGTATGATGATTTAACATCATTCGTATGAAGTATTACTATATATGCTAGCTGGGTAACAAATATTGACACAGAAGTCTACAAATTTACAGACAAGCTCGGTCCTCTTGTTGATCATCATGTTGTAGAGCCACAAGTGAGAACCATCAAACATGGTTTAAAATTACTACATTATATGAGGGAAGGGAAATCTGTAAAACTCTATCCACAGATGTCAAATATGCAATATCTTTTAGTCATTGTAAATATATTCATAATATATGGAATGGACTAAGTTCTATAAGCGGATATTGTATTTTATAATTTAAAAATATGGTGTAATTCTAATTCAATGGTAATTTTCGGTGCTATGTCACATTTGTTTATTTACAACTGACCCTATGCAATTTTTATGCTCTATGTATGTCTATAAATGGCCTAATTATATATTATATATTGGATGTTGAATACTGTTTTATGGTTTTCATTATCAATAGTTATAACTATAGTATACTGAATATTGTAATATGGTTGATATGCTCTATTGATCTACCCCTATATACATATATATATATATATATATATATATATATGTATATAAAACTAATATAACAGTTTATATAACGCATGATAATGTTGTATCGTGTACACTACCTATATATGGAAGCAGTGAAGTGGATTAGCTAAAACAATTAAGTAGCAATACTGTATAATGGATTATTACTGAACTAGAACGAAATATAGTCTTAATCCTGAATAAATACTATGATTTACTCGAACCTAACAGCTAATCCTCATACCTTTCTGTTCATCTCTTAGTGAACGTTTACCCACATCTAATTTAGCGTCCCTAAGTATATGCAGTTAGGTGTGGGTGGTGGGATTTAAATTAAAGTGCAAATCCGCTTGATCTGTTTGACCTATTATCGAGAACAGCAGATTTCAGGCAGATCTCCGATACTATGAATGACACGTCGGGATTATAATAGCCATATACACATTGAACAATTTTCCTATATCAGTCCACACCACAGTTTACATTCAACAGTAATTTGCTGCGACTCAAAGGTAACATAAAATCATTTCGATACCACAGATACTGATCCCAGCTCCATTCTGGATTCGAAGAGCTAAACAAATCCTACCTATATCAACCATACGGATAGAGGTCCGACAGGTTTGGCGTCACTAAGTTGTTGTTTGATCCGGGTGATAAGTTATGCTGCCCCTGTATAGTAACGTTTATTCTATTATTGGACCCTGCTTGGATCAAGTCATTTTTGCTATTATTTGTGTACGAGTGTGATTTGATAAAGCACTCCACGCTACCTTCGCTTGTGGTATTCCTGATGTGACAACTTTTGTATCTGATGACGTTTCCTCGAGTCTGATATCCTTGCTTGTAAGGATGCACGTGATCTAGCCTGTGGCGTTTCAAATCATACCAACAATTTATAACCCACGTAGAGGACATTTGTGTGCATCGTTATCAAATACCTTACCAGAGTCTAATATAGTAGTGTATCCCTCACAATTTAGGGAAAGTAGCTGAGACTCGCATGCTAATTATGGGTTAGATGGTGCATGACTTGAGAGTTAATAATATGCACCGTCACGGACGTTAAAAACACTTGACGCTAATTGTATGGGTTCTGTTTTTAAATATTGTGACTAAATTGGCCTTCCACCCCCCCTCCCTTTGACGGTACTGTGACACTACGTGAATATATATATATACATATATATATATATAATGTCCATAAAATGGTAATTATAAATATAATGGGGCAAGTTGGTTTAAAGCATACGGAAGGAAGCTCATTTGATCCAGTTGATTTACGGATTTTAGGCATCTCTGAACCTTTGATATACCATTAATTTTGTGGGATTTATTAGATGGTAAGTTAGATGCTAGAAATATGGGGTCATTTGGCACTGTGGTATGCAGTGAGACCTATAGCTAGGATGTACAAAGGCGAAGTATTTATTGAAAGCACACTTCAATTTCTGGGAAGACACACCTCAATTTACACATCTCCTTTTCAATTAATTGTCTTTCTAGGCCGCCCAGTTCTCCAAACTGTCTTCTTCAAAGCCATTTGTTTCCATTGTCACTCAAGGATGCTTGTACTGGGTAATTTGCCGTTTTGGTGATATAGGGTTTTGTCACACTTTATCGCAATTCTGTAGAAAAACATGTTCTACCATACATTGACAGGTGTGTGTATATGGAATGTATCATCAAACAACTGGTCATGTACATAATCTTCTCAATGTCAGTTCTTTTTCAAAGGTGAATATGATGCTTTGTTAATTTTGTTCATGAACCGTCACATAATATTTTTTAAATAAATATTTCTGTTGTTTAATACTATTATTTAGTCATTGTCAAAACTAATTTAACAACTCTTATGATAGTACTACATATTTATAACTCTTAAATTAAATATAATGAGATAACTGAGATACTGGCTTTTTAAAGCTTATATTAATGACTGTGAATGTATGTGCATTACCTTAGCAATTCTACCTGTGGCTTGATTTGAATATAAATTTTAAAGATCATTTAATTTAACTGCAAATTAAAAATTCATATAATCCAGGCAAGCTTCAAAATATTTTATTAGCTTTTCTCATTTTGTATTAAAATAACAAGTTAACTGGTATGATAAAGTTAATTTCAGCTGTGTTTAATGCTATATATAGTCACAGAAGTTGTGATAAAAACTAACATGTAACATTAATTTATTACAGCATAGAGGTGGATGCATCAATTTACTTAATACACACAATGCTTTAGCTGGTTTATCTTAAAACAAATTAAGGTGAAGATGACAAGGTTTATTTACACAAGTTAATGAAAATATCTAACGAGCAATACAAATAATTAAAATTTAATTGTCTTTATAATTCATAATTAATTGGTAAACTCTGAGTGTAGCATCACTTACCTGAGCATACAAAAATTATAAGATTAGATCAAAATATACAGCACATAAAATTATTCCCTAAAACAGATTATACACATACTATAGTGATTGTATATTTTAATAAATTATATAAAGGAATGTGAACGATTGTCATTTTATTGATTGATTGCAGTCTCACATAAGAAATGAAATTTAATGCATAGATGATAGCATTTTTGGTAATACCAGAAGGACAATGAAATTTTTAAGAACACCTCACTTATACAAGTCAGATCAGGGTATACTATTTAATACCTGATTGTGAAAAACTGCCCTGATTGTGATAACACTTGGTGTCATGTTTGTTTAAACAACAATGTAACAAGTGCAATTTAAAAAAAGTATAACTGAAAATGTCCTTAATAAACATAGATTCAATGCATTTATAAATTGGCTGAAAATCTTAAATAGGGACAAATTTAAGAGCAAATATATATCTTAAAGTAAAACCCTAGGCCATACGAGTAAACATAAAATGCTTTACAAATTATTTTATTCTAAAATTCAACCTCTGTATAAAAGGTATTAGAAATCTTTAAATCAGAAAAATACCAAACTTATTGCAAAGGTGACCTAGCAATTAAATCAAAAAGGATAAACGAATGCGGGAATACATCATAAAACTCAGTGAATAAGTTTAAAAACTAGTGCTGAACAAACATACATCTCATGGTTGGTGTGATTAATGTATTTCAGTTTCCTTTTATGAACCTATTTGAGATGGCTGTGCCACCTACTTGCATTGCTGCATTCTTTGCATCAGCTGCAAACTGATAGACAATCAGCAGACAGTCACAACATAACTGTACAACACGTCGACAACATGCCATCTCGACTTCTGTTATCACTTCGGAGCTTTTATTGAAGATTGTCTCCCATGAACTGCTTCTACAAGAAAACATCAGAGATCATCAATTAAAATGGTTGAATAAGAATTACCATAATAAACAACACAAAACCTTATCATTAATTTTAGTTACTGGTATGCGAATGGTTTCTGAAGACCTGATGTTTACATGCAACTGCATATAGAACACAGTACAACTTTTTGAGAAGCTATTCAGAAATAGTCTGAAACACATGTTCATTCCACAAACTGTAATATTAATTGGTGTATTTTTAATTACTACAAAAGTTAATTAAATACTGTAATGCTTATATACAGGGTAAAATTTGTCCACACCAGAATGCAAGAAAACAGAAATGTTGTAAAAAAAGCAAAGATCACTCAACTCATTTACTAAGAGCGTCAGTTTAAAAAAAACAGAATTTGTATATTCTAAATAGTGGCTGACATTTCTTTCTCACAGCTATGTTATCAATACAATTTGTATTGTATACACTAGTTGGTCTATAATTAACTTTCTCAGTTTCAGTTCATCAATTGATACTACAGATCTTTGATATTTGCTACTAAAGCAAACAAAGACTTGTACTATAAAAATAATAAATCTTTATTTCTCTTCTATACAAATTGTGCACAACATAATAATGTAACATATAACTTATATGTTACATTATTATGTTGTGCACAATTTATGTAGAAGGGAACAAAAGATTTAATATTTTTATAGTTTAAGTCTATACAAAGTCCATAATTTACAAAGTAACAATATATATTCTGGTGGCTCCATTATAACATGGTGTCTGGGATCCAAGGACGTGAATCCTTGTTATAAGTGGATCATTTATAGCAATGGTCTGTGTACCTTGGTGGTGGAGGGGGTGACACTATACACCTTTTGTCTTGCCACTTTCTCATAATTTTCTTTATTTTGGAATATGAGAATTACAACAACACATCCTTGTATTTTTGGGTAGAAGACATAATACAATTTCTACTCAATTAGTATGATGAATTGTGACAATACAGCTAATGTTGATGCAGCCATGTTCCCAGTCTTATATTTTCAGGGTTGATATTTGTAATATTATCACAAAATACATTGACTTGTGATTCACGTTGGTATATTCTTGTGATGATCTCCTGTTTCTCTCTATTTTTATTTTGGCATCTTTTGGCTGTGTATTCAGGATTTGACATGATAATGATAGAAACATAATGGTTTTATATGGAAATATTATCTCCGCATGTAATTAAAAAACACAAATAATAGCTGGGAATTTGAGATACAAGTACCATTAAGCTGACCCGGCCATTAAGCTGAGGTTGTTTTTCAAGTCTAAAATATCATTATTTAAGGTAGAACCGTCCAATAAGCCGACCTAAAATTCTGAACTTTTCCCTGCAGTATTTCCAGGTGAGGTTTTGAACACAGAAAATAGTTTTGATTTCATTATTTGTTATTCGTACCAATGACATGTGTTTTGTATACTGTCAATAGATCTAGATCAAGGCAAATTATAACGATCATTTACACAAACTGTTAGCGCATACGTAGGATCTCAAACCTAAATTAATGGCGTGATTAAACATTCAGTGAACTGCATATGAAGTCAATGACTTAGAATTAATTAGATATATGGTCAACTATCTACTAGTCTACTGAGCCTTTGATGGTACGTTTTGGTCAATAGCGCAGCAATAACTGAGACAATGTAAATTACCAGTATATGCAGTCAGTCAGTAGCTAACTCCCTATTGAAAATAAATTAATTAATCAGTAATTATCCTGTTATTAGTATAAATATGCCCAGACAAAATATGTATATTTGGGGCACCCTAATGAGTAATGTTTATACCGCCAAACGAATGAGATACAACGCTTTGGGTATGGAATGTCTTGGGTACGAGTTGTCTTGTTACCGACGCTGCCTTTGTGAAATGTGCTACTGAGTCCACATTTATCCATAATTACAAAAACCAGATAATTCTACATTTAAATACTGATTTTCATTATAAAGCCATGTAAATTATCATCAACTTGTTTCAATTCTATTTTCACTCCATGACTGCATGAGTTTAAATCAAAATCTGAAATGACGATTGATGTCCTTTTACATCTAGATCTAGACTAGAGTCCAGACGGCTGCTAACACACTGAAATTCTTCTGCCGATGACTGCATTTCTTGACACTAAAATAGCACTGGCCATTAAGCCGACCCCCCCCAAAAAAACAATAAGGGTCAAAATGTTGACACAAAGTCTCAGCTTAATGGCTGGGACCTACAGTAATTGGAATTATTTTACAGGTGGAGCCACATGCAATGGATGGTAGCGATTGGGTTATTGGTGCCACATGAATGTGTTTTTATTTTGATATGAAATTAAGATCCATTTAAACATTCACTTCTCTTATATCAACAACTTTACACACTATGTTTTGGATTATGACAAATACAGATTGTTAAAACTCGTCTGCTTTTTATGAATTGTAAAGAGCCTATGAGATGGAAGCTTTTCAGCAAACTTACTGTGGAAAATATGGAACCTATAATTTATTTGTGACTGGTCTCACTTGAGCTTACCCATTATCCTGAAAGCAACTCCAAAGTCCCTGTCCATGACTCCACAACAATCTGTTAAAGACACGATTAACTATCCTGCCAAAGCGGAGACTTTCAACAAATGTTGTTTTCCACATTCTTTGTAGTACAGCATATACATTCGTCCTGACTATATCAATTACCTGAATGAGATTTAAACATGATATAAGTTTGCATTATGGAATTATTACATTTTTACAATAAATTAACCTTAAGATTAAATTATTACATTACACAAGAATAGATTAATTCTGTATATTGTTACTTTGATATTTATGCACATTATCACATACTGAAATTACTAAATGTTATGATTGTATCTATATACTATATTTACTCTTTACGTTTACCAATAATTAAATAATTAATTCCAGGACGAACCATATCAAAGAGAAAATTAATTAATTCCAAATAACACAAGGTTTGGTTGTGATATCAGTACAGGTTATTTTTCAGCCTCTTGTCATACAAAGTACAGTGTTGCATGGTTAAAGTCACAAGAAGTGATGATGTATTGAAATCAAATGCTTAAGTGAAACATCAAATTGCTCTCTCTCTCTCCCGCCCTCACTCCCTCTATGTGTGTGTGTGGGTGTGTGTTTCAAAATATAGGAAGTATTTGAATAATAATATTAAATGGACATATCATGGATAAAAATAAGACTGGAGTAAAAGCAAAAAGTAAATATGGTATATATATATATATATATATATATATATATGTGTGTGTGTGTGTGTGGAATGGTTTGAATTTCAGGTAACAATAACTTTATGAAATGATTCATATATGTGGTAATTCCTATGACAAATTGAGTGTTATGATATCATTACCTATTTTTTGGAAGGAGGAAGATGTTCTTGACATGTTGGCACAGTGTGAAGCTGATGAGAAGGAAGGCAAACTAACAACTAGCAACAAACTACATGGACTAAATATAAATTTAAAAACTTGAACTTAGTCTTATTAGCAGATTCTTATTCTTGGTATATAATATTCTTGACTTTGCCAAAACAGTTTTTAAAGTCTTTTATTTTTATGGAGTTTAATTCTTGGATTACTGAAGTTGGAGTATTTTATGAATTTATATATGATTTATTCAGTATAGGTGATATATATATATATATATATATATATAATGTGTGTGCATCTGTATGAAGTGTCATGCATTTTTCTGTTGGAGGAGAATAGTTTAAACTATCCAAGAATAGAATAAGATTGAATCAAGATCATGTACCTTTCTTCTCTTGATGGAATCAAGTTTCACCAACCAGTAAGAAGCTATCCGTGGCTTGTGGAACTTCCAATTCTCATGCAACTGGAACAAAAATTTATCTCATAAACATACTGAATGATAAAACAATAACAATAAAACCATATGTGGTTCATGTGTAGACTCTCATATTTAATTAAATTAAAACAATGGCATAAAGTATGTTGACTTTCTTAAACTCTTGCATATTTCTGAGATATACATTTCGGTGTCATGTTTTTAGTCGCCGTGATAGACATTAAGATTGAACTTATTGAATACATCCATGAAGTCACTATCTTAGTTACTTTATCTAGTAAATAATCAGCCTCGTCATCTGTTTTTCCTGGAAATTTGATTCTCATGTCATTAAGAGCCATCAGTGTCCTCTTTGTAGTTTCTTCTTCATGCTGCAGCTTTCCTATCAGACTAGAATCCACCTGTAGGTAGATGGCAATAAGTATTAAAAAATGATTACTGTTTTAATGTTCATCATTTAATATAGTTCTTCATATTAACAAATACATAATGTATCAGTCCAGTTCTAAAGAAAGGCAAAAAGACAAGTAAACATTTAAGTTTAAGAAACATCTCCAGTATCAACCCACAAGAGACGATGGGTTAATAGCGGAAAGACATGACAGATATGAGCATATCAGACAGCATGATAAACAATAAACAGCATGACAAAACTGGCATCCAGGTAGGCTCGAGTTGTGAAGCACTGGCATATCAAAGTTTCCGGTATTTAAGACAAGTAGTAATACTTTTTTTGCTGCTTGTAATGACACTCACATCAACTTCAAAACCAAACAGCTCACACACAGTCATGTGTTACTAATTTTGCGTTAATCACTGAAATCTACTCAACATTTGTACATGAATAATGC
This sequence comes from Paralvinella palmiformis, assembly GCA_025642065.1. Classification (NCBI taxonomy): domain Eukaryota; kingdom Metazoa; phylum Annelida; class Polychaeta; order Terebellida; family Alvinellidae; genus Paralvinella; species Paralvinella palmiformis. The sequence continues at coordinate 401,420 of JAODUP010000190.1, forward strand.
CACATGTATATAAGATGTGAACATTTAATCCCATATAAATTTATCACAAGTCCTTTCAATGCTTGGTCAGGGTAGAGTAAGGCATTACATCACATGACTACATATTATGGCAGGTTAAACTTTACGTGGCAAAATATTTCAAAAGAATGCTAAGGCAATAGTAGACTGTTAATTTCCTAGCTAAACAACTGATCAAAATTGGCATAATTTTGTCAATAATTCCAATTTAGAGAGAGAGAATCAGAAGATTATTTTCATAAAGTAGCCAGCTGTTACCTTTTTTTACTTTCAACACGAATTGAAATATTGTGTATCAAAGAGAGTAAAAAATTAGCATTATGTCGGGGAAAATTTTTACTGCGGTTAGCCACTTTATTGGTTAGCCAGTCAACTACTACAACAGTTGAAGGCATTTACCTATGAAGTGATCATCTATACAGTACGAATAAAAGATGAAGTCATATTGTAGATGAATATACACAGTACATGTAATTGTGTTTCAGGTACCTGACCAATATAAATATGTTTCAAATATCAGAATTATTAGCTTAACTGACCGAACTCAAATGATATTTAACTTACTGGTTCAATGATAAGTCTGTTCACACTACTTCCTGGTCTGATCTTTGGCTTTTGACTTCTGGAATATGTCCTAAGTATGGAGGAAGTCTGAGCTGCATTCATCCTTGATGAACTCTTTAGTGCAGTGTCATCATCATCTTCATCATCATCATCATCTTCATCTACCTTCAAGTCATCATTAAACCTTTTTGAATCCTGTGCTAGAGTTGGCATGCTTTGCAGCGGCTGAGAATGAAAAAAATCATTGCATAACTGATTCCAAATATTGGCATTATATATATATATATATATATATATATATATATATATATATATATATATATATATATAGTGAGAATCCTTTAATCTGGACATTGTTTATCCAGCAAATCCACCTTCCAACACATTATTGTCTGTTACGGATTTAGCTCCATTATAAATGACTCTTTAATCCAGCAAAATCGCATTCCGCATTCCGACACTTCATTTTGCCAAGAGAATGTGACATTTCAATGTAAAATGACCTTGATAATCCAACAACACGAAAGTATTGTCAAATATTTCTGCTAGTTCAATCAGGCCAAACACACCAACATGTTGTCAGTAATGGTTAATTAACATGTACACACACGGTAATTGCTATATCGTAACCAATTACAATCATCCTTGACTATACACACACTGACACATGATGCTTCCATTGCCTGTGGCTATATCTCGTAGCCAATCATAATTAATCATGTCTAATTACAAAAACAAATGTGTTATCTTCCCAATGAACAGATCATAAGTTAATCTGATGGACTAAGTGACACAAGTATTTCTTTATAATGTCTGTAATTAACATACATCAAAATGATCTGTCCTTTTTTTGTGTCATAATTGTTGAAAATAAATAAATACAAATCAATGGATGTTGCATATTATTTTTGTTACATACAATGATATGTCTTTATGATCTAAAAACGTGTGACACGGGCAACCGGTAAGTCACGGACTTAACATTCCAACATTCACATTTATCTGACATATTATCATGTGACAAACCTTTTCAGATTAACATATATATATAATATCTATGCTGAATAAAGTATATATACTTTCATAAAATGATCCAATTTCATTAATTCAAAAATTAAATTCCATAAATATGAAAGAATATTTATACACTTTTGGCAAAGTAAAAATGGTATATACTAAAAGTAAATTTATAATAAGCAATGGGTAACTTTGAGAACATTTAGTTGAGTCTTCTAATAAGTCTGAACTCAAATTTAAAATTCACCTTTAGTCCACGTGGTTTGTTGCTAGTTGTTAGTTTGCCTTCCTTCTCGTCAGCTTCACACTGTGCCAACATGTCAAGAACATCTTCCTCCTTCAAATAATATGTAATAATATTTGTTATAGAAATTACCACACATAAGAATCATTTCCTATTGTTATTAATACATGAGAACCATTGTCTGACCTCATAATCCAGAGTCACATTAATTTTTATGGATATAAAATCTTCCTTATCTGTAATGTCAAATTACCAACATTGACAATAGATCAAATTATAACATATTGTGATGTATGTTAACTATTCAGAGATTAGAAAGACAAGATCTGACTTAGCACACTTTTGGGAAAAAGTGATCCCAATCATTTTAAAAATGTATGTTAAATGTGTGCTTATTGACCTGTATAGTTAAATTTTTTATCACTTTTATTCACATAAATAGAATATAAAGATCATATAAAAACATTATAATTCTTAGGTATTCATCAATACACTCATAAGAAACAAGACAGTCCCACATTTGCAATAAGGAAATAAAAAAATCAACAAAAACAAATAATTATATCCTCAAATTCAAATAAACAAGTTACTTCACCTGGATTAAAAATGTAATATGTATTTCTAACAAAAGTGATAAAAAATTAACATTTTGCTTGTCACAATGGCATATGATAACTGCCAAAGTAAATGTACAGACTTTTTAAACACAGAAAGATATCATAAAAAATCAATAATTATAGAAACATATTTCCTCAATGCTAAAGAAATCTTATAGATGATTTGTAAAACTTAATATGGAGAAAGATAATTAAACAAGGTTCATTAAAAATACATCCTGCACAATAAAGATATATTTCACTTACTCGAAGCATATTGTTGTAAGTTTTCTTAATCTCTTGCTGCAAAGATGAGGCTCTTCCAGACAGAAAGATACCATAAGCATCTGAGAGAAGCATCATGTATTTCTCCTGTCTAAACTTATCCTGTGGTGGGAAGATTCGTTTAAAGTGTCCACAGTGTTTGTTTTCAAATTCTTCTCGTATGGCATCCTTCCTCATTCTGGTCAATATTTCTTTCTGAAATTACGACGACTGTGTTTATCTCATACTCACTGGATCAAAACAATCCAGCTTAATGCATACAGCTTACCGTAATACACACATTAAGTTGTTAGATAATGGCTAATGTATTATAATACATCTCGTTCAAATAATTACAAACTGCACAAACACAACTTAACCTTTGTACATTTTGTCAACATCTGAAATTAATTGGTAACTAATAATGTGCCTAGGGGGTTAGAAAATCTTTGTAGATTATGCTACTCCATCCATTTCCTTTGCAAATATTACTGTATTGTTTGTGTAACTATATATGCACATGGAAATACATCTATCTATCTATCTAAAAAGAATTTCAGTCATTAAAACAGATTTGTATTCTGTACATTAATAGTGACAAAAAGTGGATGTTGATATATATATATATATATATATATATATATAGCATGTAGATCTTCATGATCTACATGCTAAGACTCATAGTATAACTTAGTATAAAATATAGAGATAGTGAAAATACTTTAATTTTTTTAATTGGCTATAAGCCTATGAAAGATTTCATGTTGTATAGTTTGCATTATTGCACAGTTGTTTATATATTCTTGAACTAATTCCTCATCTCTGTAATTTGTTGGATAACAAATATGGACAATGATTTAAATTTTGAACTATTTGTATTCTGATATGATAATAGTTTTCATTATCATATAAGTGGGAATAGTCTGAAGCTAAAACAATTCTTCGGCATCTAACTATTGCACCTTGGAGCTACTACATAATATATAGGATTTTTTTTCTATTCATTTCAATGTGAGAAGCATAAAGGCAGATTTTAATTCTACATCAGATTTCCTGCAAAGAGTTAATTAATAGCACAACATGTTTAGCAATATATGGGAATATTTACTAGTGTTATATGTAATTAATAAATAAATTTCTATATTCAGAATTAAGGCATTACACAGTGTATATTACAATGTTCACAGATTCAAATATAAGACATTTCATATCTGTTCTAGACAGTACAGTTGGACAGTAAAATGCCCGAAGATGTAAGTGTTACTTACAATTAATTTTGTTTAATGGATTTACAACAGTTTACAATGATAGATATTTAAAGAAATGTAATACTAAAGTTAAGAATGTCTGTATATATGTGAATATAAGTAATTGTTTTTTTAATGAATTCAGTAATTGAGGAAGAATTAGTGGATATGATGAAGAGTCATAAACACATATTCTCATCTGGTACTAAAATATGTTTGCTGTTAGATAAGCTACAAAAGCAACTGCCACACGACAACAAACATTTTGTTTTGATTTCTATGCGCTGTATTTTTGGATAATATGAAAATTGCTTAAGTGTAGGTTTTGCTTAAAATGTTTATAAATACAGCCTTAATAAACCAAGTTAAAACTGAATAAATCAGAATTTTGGTCTTGTTGTTTGTTTACCTGTCAACTACAAATTTATCATGAAAACCATATCTTTGGCTATAAATTAAAAATAAGTTATCACAGTAAATGGTCAAAATATTATATGATATAGATCTGTAAGGAGCCCATCTACTGACCAGTTCCTCCTTTTTCTTTTCTACCATTTGCTTTCTCTTCTCAAATTCTGGCGATTCACGATCTAATCTTTTAGTGGGTCGCATTAATCTTTTCTGGGCTTCTGCTTTCTGCACAGCTAAGTTCTTCCTCTTATCACTAGCTCTGATAAACCATTGAATATAAGGTGTATATTATAATATTCTGAAAGCACGAAAGTATGAATACACACACGCACACACACACACACACACACACACATATATATATATATATATATACACACCATATATACTCACATATAAGTCAATTTTTTGGGTAGTGAAAAGGGTGAGTTCCCAGAAGCACCTCGACTTATACGCATGTCATATTTCCTATCAGCTGAAGGAAAGATGTTTTTGGCCATCTTTGACACTCAACACTATAGGATTCAACCCAATAAGAGCCAGAGTCAGAATAAAATCACTGCCTACTAACCCATTATTATTCAATAAATAACAATTAATTTTCACCAAACTGTTATTTGGATCTCACAAACATGCTGGCCTTTATGTAATAATACTTGATAGTCAGGTGCTGTTACCTACCAGTACCTCCTGATGTGCTGTGAAACAATGAATTAATAACACTTGCCAATTGAAGTTACAATCAGGTGTGTTTGTGTGAGCAATAGTTGGATCAAAATCGCCACATCTCTGCCTACTAGTCTTAGTCAATAAATTAAGATTCATTTTCACCAAACTGTTATTTGGATCTCACAAACATGCTAGTCTGTATATGTAATATAATACTTGATAGTCATGTTAACTACCTGTACCTCCGGATGATTAGCACTAATATAAAAATCACTGTTCACATTGCAAACCTTGCTGGCCACTTGCTGTGAAACAATTAATTAATAACACTTGCCAGTTGAAGGGAATCTACAATCAAGCATGTTTGATGTGACAAATTTGTTTATTTATATTAGTTATAACATCAAAGCAAAATCTGTGTGTGTGTGTGTTGTTGTGTATATGTGTGTGTCCCTGCTGGTGAAGAAATTGATATTCACCATGTACTTGCTGATACCATGAGTTTGAATGACTGGGTCAACTTTTTCATGAATGACGACAATGATTCCGATTTTGAAGGATTTTAAACCAATTAATACTTGACCTCAACTTATACGGAAATAATTACATGGTCAAAAATCGATTTATCTGCCGGGTTGAATTATACGTGAGTATATACGGTATATATATATATATATATATATATATATATCCACACATACACACACACACTTGTTTGCAAGTTTCTTCATTTTACAAAGCACAAGTGAAAAAAGTACACTAGCAGTAATAAAGCAATGAATATGATACACTTTAAGAAAGATGGAATAAGGTTTGTTTTGGTTGAGCATTCTTACTCTGATAACACAGACAACAATTAATTTTAAAACTAAATTATATGAAACATTTAATTTTCATAATGAGATTTCATTTCCAGTGTTTTATATCACCACTACAATTCTTTTTAAAACTATTGGACAATACATGATTATAGTCCAACATACAGACATTTTCAAGTGGTTCAACCGTTGTTGATCTAAAAAATGTTAGGCGTAAAATGTAAGATAAAAATAAAATCACCATTGGGCAATTAATGACTGAAGACATCATAATTGTTTGTGTTAGGGCTAATAACCTAGCTGCTAAGCTCATTGGACTTCATGTCCAAGTATTTTTTTCTGTAATTAGTGCCAAGGATTACAGGTTTGATCAAATAAAAGGGCCAAAACATATCAAGGAATTAATTCATAATTAGGTCATAAAATAAAACCAAAATCCAATGAACAGTCATCTTTAGATATTATATTGGCACCAGCCACTCCATAGCTAGAAGGACATCTTCATCATGGAGAGACTGGGTCTCTTCCTTGTTTGTTTTCTGTGGTTGAGTGCACTATTTAAATCAGCAGTAAATTTGACTATGTCTGATTTCATTATAAAATAAACAGCTTAATGTACTAAACCACTGCATTTGCTACTTACCAGATTATCTAACTCTGACTCTAGTTAAGTACATCATCAACACTACAGTATAATAATGTGTAATAATGCATGCAAGTATTTTGTTTACTTTAACTTACTTTATATTTAATAATCGAAGCGAGTCTTCAATGACGCCAGATTTAATTTCATAATCCAGTTTTTCATCTGTACCAAAACTAGGTGACCGATTCACCTGAAATCCACACAGAGGATAGGAAATCAATTGATATTAATTATCTTAAATGTTAGATGTGTAAAATGAGATCATAAATGCTTGATTACTTTGTATTCCTAGTCAATAATCTTTTATCACAACAGAAAAATCATTATTTAACCCATGCAAGTTATTATTAGAATCTGAGAATATTGTAACATCTTTATTGCATATATTAAACTGGTGTTACTGACCCAAAGATAAATAGTAGCAAGAAGTAGCAACAGAAATGTACACAGAAGTTATAGTTTCATAAATCCCTACATTCTTTCTCCAACAATTGACAAAGTAATAACCTATGGGAGGTACTACTGAATTAACACACCATTGACTACTTTTACCTGACAGCATCTGGACAATAATCATACCTCAAGAAGCCAAGGTTGAAGTTTTCTGTCCAAAATCACATCAAATCCCAGGATCTCAAAGCAGACGCTATCAGAGGCTGCCGTCTGACCCGGTCGACACATTCGGTATGCGTGTAATATGTGTGGATGAGACACTATGAGAGTCTTTATAATCATATCATTGATGTTCTGCCACAGACGTGCGACATCATAGTCATTACGACGCAGGTAATTGTTAAGGTATTTCAGTGAACGTTTGCTGCCTGTATCTGTTGTTGCACTCTTTTCATAATTCTCACTGTGTTTATTGATCGAGTAGTTGGTTAAATGCATGTATAACTGGTCCTGGAATAGATATGATAATGTAAATGAGTCACAGGGTGTATTCTTTAGATTACTGAAAATCCTGTGTGATATCCAAGTATATTTCACAGAATGGTGTGTGCATGTGTTTTATTAAATAAAAATATTAATTCGGTTCTGGGTATCTGGGTAAAAGTGGCAAGCATATATATTTATAATCACTTCCTATTGTAACAATGGCTTAATATACAAAAAGGTTTGAATACCAATAAACAGACACACACACACATACATACATACATACATACATACACATATGGTGTTTGACATGGAGACAGTTGAGTTTTTGCTATTTATGTGTATAGTATGCTTACATCAACAAATTTGTTAACTTACCAGATTACCTTCTGTGGGATAAGTATACTTCTCTGTACTCATACGTAACAAGCCATCATTATAGAGGAATATACGAAGAGGATCGCAAGATGTAACAAACACATAGATTCTTAGATCACATTTATAACCATCAATAAGGAAAGGCTTTTCTATGTACTCCTGTATTATGTGATGGTCACTCTGGGCTATCTTTTCGGCACTTTTATACAGTGTTATCCTAGAAATAGAAAATGGCTAACATTGTGATCCTAGAAACTATGGATGAAGATAGCAAATTATAATTATATAAATATTGGAGAAACATGAAGTAGCTGTTTGGTAATAATATAATACTACATAATTTCAATCAGCTGCAAAAGCCCACAAAAAATGTTTTCTACCTTATACAATATGTATCAGTTATTGCATAAACAAATATATAATACACAAAACGTATACCTTTGCGATAAAAGATGCTGGTAATCAACATTGTTATACCATTTAATTTCTAGGTTAAAATATTGAGGGTGTGTGTGTGTGTGTATGTATGTATGTGTGTGCGTGTGTGTGTGCATGGACTTCAGAGCAGCTAAAGCAAGCAACAACGGATAAATTAGTATAATTATATAGTTACCCATTACCCATGGCCCCATTTGATGGCTTCAGTATGAACACTTTGTTCTTTTTCTTTTTCTTCAGCTCTTTTGCATAGTTTTGAAAACTACTGTATTCTGAGGGAAGAATCCAGGTCTTGGGAATGAAGTTGTATTCTTCTGGATGAAGTTTTGACATCCTGAATCAGAAAAATGCATCCAGTATCATTATGTTGCAAATATAGAGAGATTATTCTACAAATATACCTGCATATTTCAGAATATCAAGTAAAATTTTATTTCTTCGTGAGCTTACTTGGTCATATTTCTTGCCAGACAATCTTTTCTACATATTTCACCCATGCCTGGAAAATGGTTGATGTGCTGAAATGGTTTAAGTTCGGAGACTCTTTCTGATGATATAAAACTATCATTCCAAATTAAATATCTGGAAATAGAAAACAAAATATTCTAATAAGAGATCATGACATCAGATAATTATAACATTTCTATTAATATATGGTAAAGAGTAGCTGATCTCTGTAATCTGATAGCATAGTTAGCAAAATAAAGACTACCAGAGTTGACGCTCAAATTCAGGCCTATATCTGAAGGGTATTTCATCCTTAATTTCTCTTCAGCTCATTACCATTGCAGCTTGTTTGGCCTTAAAGCAGTAACGTTTCACATTATCACTGCTTAAAACAAATGAGGGAACTAAGAAGAGGTAGCCTCATTAATGAAAATGTGAAATAATCTGCAAATGCAATTTTAACATTAATTAATTTAATGTAATGATTCATTCCTTTTGGAATAAATGGACAGCAGAATGTTTTGATCTAAGAGGCATATAATTTTTGTTGGTTTAAATTTCAGGCAAAATCTTTCTTGAAATAATGCCATCTTATTTATACAGTTACCTACATGTTTATTCAATAACATTTTCTGTAAATGATCAAAATATTTTATAACATTTAAACAAATAAAACTCATCTACTTCTACAATTAAGTCACATTTGTTTGTGAATTCTTCTAACTCAATGTGATGACAGGTTTTTAATTATTTATTTAAAAATTCTGGGTAGCAGCCATACCCACCTTCACAAATAACCTATGAATACAGAGAGTTTTTAGACTAAAAGTAATGAGATTTTAATTTAATACTGATCAATGCTTCCTTGTTATTTCTTAGTTTCCAGATGAGTAGACACAATGTGCAGCTTTAAAAGAATAAAATGTTTATTTACATGATGCACTCTATGTTACTTCTACTGTTTACTTTTTACAAATGATTGGGCTGAGGCAATCGAGAAAGCTAAAATAAGTTGTTTGAGCTTCCATTGATAAAATGATGGGACTCAATCCTGTGACAAATGGATACATGTCTATCAAACCTACCAGCTCTCACATCTAATGATATATATATATATATATATATATATATATATATATATGCCTCAATAATAATAATAATAATAAAGATGTCAGTCTTTGGTTTCTAGCTTCATATAATGTAAATGACTGAATTATGTTAGTTTTTGTTAAAACCATAATTAATTAAATACTCTTAAATGACTGAGAGATGATTTAAATTCAGCACAAATGAAAAAGAGTTGGGGAACTTAATGTATTACTTGAACAATTAAATAACATGGAGAGAAAGCTCGACTGTTTTTAGCCAGGGAATTCCTTAGTGTCAATACCTAATATAAACCATACATGTGTGTGTGTGTGTGTGTGTGTGTGTCTGTGTGTGTGTGTACTACAACTGGTACTTTATGTGGAACTAATTTAACCACAGTCAACAGTTATATCTGTAATATGCACACACACAGCACACACACACACACACAGAGAGAGAGAGGGGGGGAGCACCTGTGACTGCTAACACTTAAGATATAGCTAGAAAATGAATTAAAGTAAATTCCAGACAAAGTTAATAAAATAATCACAATTTTAAATGGCCATGAGATGTCACTTAAGAAAACTGAAAGAATTATTGTACTATTTGCACTCAAACATTAGCTTAGGGTGAGTGATAACACTGGTATATATACTAGAACAAATATAGATATAATCCTAACAGAATACACAATACTGCGTCAATGATGAAGCAGATTAGTCATGTTTATCATGAATAAATGTGTGTAAATATTTGCTCCATCCTGTATGATGGAAAGTAGATATTTAAACAAAAATAAACAACTGGGATTTTAGGTTTTACCCAACAGAAAGATGGTAAAATTCACTATTATTTTAAAGAAATAATGTGAATTCCACAGTATCCCAACAAAAACGTAAAAATTACAATGAAAACAGATGATGGTTAATAGTTGATAATAACTGAACACTTTTTGTGTCTATACTGAAACTATGTTGGTACAGGTAATTTACAATATGCAATATATTCCACTTTAATACAGCAATGTAGCTAAACTCTGATAAAGAAATATATAAAGAATTTTGTGATTTAATTATATATACATCAAAATGTGTTAATGGTCATATGTTATTTTATATCTTGTTCTTAATTATAGTCATTGCCAGACAATTGGGATTAATTCCATTTTGTCAATTCCACTAAATTCCATTTGGCAAAATCCAATTCTACATTAAATTTATCAATTCCATTTCAATTCCAAAATCTATCAATTCCAATTCCATTTTTTACCTACCACCATTCTTTTGTTACCTACTACTTTTTACCATGAGTAGGTATTCTGAATACCTACTCTAAATAGTTTATATTCCAAGTAGGATTGTCATGAAAGAAATATTTCTGAATTAAAAAATTAACTGCTAATTTAATTTGTGAATTTGTTTTAGCAAACTTCAATTCCAAATTTTCAAATTCCAATTTTTTTTAAAATAAGCAATTCCAATTCCGGAATTAAATTGACCCCATGTCTGGTCATTGCAATAACTGTTATGTCCATTATCATAACTGATGTGTCCATGTTAAGCTCTTTAGAGCAGTTGTCATAACTGCGTAGGACACTATACAAATGTTACATATTATTATCATCATCATCGCCATCATCATTCTGTTTAGAATTATATTTTCAATGGTCTGTTTATCAAAATCAACATTAAAAAAATGGGATTTTTGTTAATCAAAAAGATTTGTAAAATATTTCATTCAGGGGAAGTCCAATCTCACTAAAATCTAATTTACCAGTTTGAAGACAAGTCTGGATTCTTGTGAACAGAACTGCATATATTGCATATAACCAAATAAACTGTTCTATGTAGTTTTTAATATTCCCCTTTAATGGATTAGGGTCTTAATTATATGGAAGAACAGAAGCACGCAATCAAAACAGGTAGACCCTCTACAAGTAGTACATTATTTTAGTGTGACTGACTGATGTTTATCTTGTAGCCCATAGCAACAATGAACTCCACAGAGAAACTATTACAAACAATAACCACCAAATGAAAAGAACCAATTACTTATAATACTATGTTCATACCTAAAAATAGCCAATTTGCACTGAACAACTTTGTCAGTAAATAGAAAACAGTCAGCACTTAATATGATATGATATATGAACCAAACTACTGAAAGTAAGAGTACAACTTGATCTGATTTATTAGTTAAAACTAATACATATAAATGTGTATACAGTACGTAATAAATATTACAGGTATAAAAAGGACCGAGGATAACACAAAAAAGGCATGAAACCTATGTCCATTGTGGTTCTCTAAATAGCATTCAACATCAAGCGGCAAAATACAAGCATGACTATAGTGAAATATAAAATTTGACTTAGACTATCAAAATATGGTATTGTAATAATATATACAAATTAGAAATAGATAAAAGGGTTAAATTAAGAACTTTCATATTTATTGTAGAGCCAACTTTTTACCCCCTTTTTTAAAATCATATTTACTGGTCAGTGGATGGAGGTTTGGTGGAAGACTATTCCATAGTTTTGAAGTAGTGTATACAAATGAGTCAGTTCCTGAATGTTTTACATGAGGGACTATTATGGCATGTTGACTGAATCTGATGTTAAGATATATGCTGGCCCCTCAGCATGGAAATTTGAAGATAATTTGGAGTCTGGTTATTTATGATTTTGAACATGTGGTTTATTTTAATTGATTTGCTCTTACTTCTATTGGGATCACAATTAAGTTAATTACTAAGGATCTTCTACTAAATAATATGTCTATGCTACCCATGCAATTTTCACTTCATCATCATAAAAGCTATTTCCCTTATTTTGTACTTGGAATGTTTTCATTTATCCACTTACAGCCTGCAAACATTCAAACTCATTAAAAAGGAATCAGTTTTTGTAACTAGAACCTAAAAATAGCCACTAATCAGCCAGGATTTGTATTTCTAAATGTTTCCCCATTGATTCAAAGGTGACATTGTTCAATCACTTGCCAGCAATGTGTGTGATTGATTTTTGGGCTGATTACATTCATGAATTATTCAACTTTATTGATTGACAGCTGCACCAAGCAAACCAAGTAACTGAAATCAAACTGATCAACTAAATGGTGCAGGACATTTCAGTGAAAAATTACAGGACGGAGTAATATTGAGAATGTCGTTTTTGGTGGCTCAAAACTATTATCCTTAATTTTTACATTTCTGTATCACTGAAGGTGAACAATATATTTATTGTATACATTCCATAAAACATTATTTACTTGGAGTAATGGACAGAAATAGACATCTGATCTTAAAGTATGGAAAAGTAATGACACATTGGCACAAAGTAGGACACTCAGAGTCAGACAGTATCTTAGTGGACATATGATTTAAAGCTAAAAACTCTAGTATCACCAAAACGTTAACGTGATTCCAACTTTTACAGTGGCTATATAGAATCAAATTTACAAATAACAATCTACTTTTTACAGGTTCTTTTACAATGGTCACTTTGACAACAAAAAAACAGCTGCATCCATAATGAGATTGTCATAAAGATATAGACCTTTTTCTAGCCAAGAGTATTTTCAGTCATGTTTTAAGTCAGGTTAACATTTTTTGGGGGGTCTGTGTATTCAGTAATAAGCTGCCTTGCACTATTTATTGTACTTTGTCAGATGTGTCCTGTATTTGACAGAGTACACATACTTTATCAATTAGATACAACTCAAATGAATTTTAACAACTATTAAAGTGTCTGAATTACATGAGATCTTTATCAGTAATCCAGTATCCCTTTTCTCACTTATTGTTTTTATATAATGTTAATGCAATATAGACATATATTAAAGGCATTAAATGTGACAATTGCAACAAAAACAGTAAATTAATTATTTCAGTTGTAAAAGGCAACAGGAACAATGTGTGATTTCATAAAATATATTTGTTTTATTGAGTTACTTCCAGTGTACAGATCTCCAGGTTTTGTGATTGATTCCATGTAATGTCTGTACCTGAGGAATGTTTCATCCACCAACAAAATGTTTCAACCAGATTATTTCAGGGAGTAGCCTACACTGCACATATATATATATATATATATATATATATATATATATATATATATATATATCAAGTGATATAGAACCAAATTTAATAAATCAATCATTATAGTTCTCAGTATATAACTAAATTAATAAATTTCCCGAAGCTGTCCCTTTATTTAAGTAGCATTTAAACCATTGAACAGTTTGGAGATAATTTCCAATATTGACAGTGTTATTGATATAGTGTACACATCCTTCCAGACAGGTATAGTACACAGTCTGAGGACACATGCATAGATTGGGGATGTGGATCAGAATACATCCATCTTCAAGATTACTAGACAATAATTAAGTATACATATCTACCTCCTTTGACTCTCCACACATCATATACTTATATCCCAATAATTATAATATATACATTATTACCATTATATCAAAATTGGCATAAGCGAAAACAGTCAAATATATAGTTTTCTTACAGTTGTCTAATATTACAAAATAGAAATCTATAATATAGTACATGAAGCCATTTTAATGATTTTTTATTCTTTTGCTGAAAGATTCTTTTTCGGTTTGTGCTGCTGACCACCATCTTAATTGCTGCTTATCCAAAGTTCCACTTATCAGACTTTGTTAAGCAGTTATGTACAGATGATTATCATACACGATGGCGATGTTGATGCAGTGTTTATCGTTAGGCTCCAGTGGTGTTTTCTAAAGTCCCTGAGCACACATCCAATGGGTCATATTCACTACACACAATCACTATAACATACTTCGAGTTGAAATAAATTTATCTTTTTAGCATTTTACTAACTGCTTTTCTGTGAAATGTGATCATGGGTATTATTGTTGATTAACAATGGTAATAGAAAACTGTATTCAAACATTACTGTGTGGTGAAGTATAACTTTCACCTAGTTATCAATATTATATAGTAAACAGCCAATAGATGCTAATATTTTCAATAATAAATTACCTTTTATAATCTGAATATCTGGCAAATATGTGTGTGTCTGCGCGTGTGTGTGTGTGTCCAACAGTTTAGTGTACCACTATCACAAGCTTGCATAAGTAGGCTTTAACAACGATTGGTGGTGGACTAGCAGTGCTCTGTGAAAAATGGTTAATATTATTTTTCTAAAACAGTTGTGACCTAGACACATATATCATAATGTCAGGTGTATTAGGATTATTATGCCTGCTTTTCTTCACATACATGTGCATATGTATATCTGAGTTAAATCCATAAATAGATAATCCACTTACACATTAGGGTCATCATCTTTAACAATGTTGAATCCCAGCTGTTCACAGACAGTGTGCACTGAAAACAAGAAAATATGAACACCAATAAACAGTTATGTGAAAATTAAGATTTGATCATGATTAACTTTTTACTGTGTATGTACTAAAATTTACAAAGGCATGACATATTATATAATTAAATTATATAATTCTGCACTAAATGGAATCATTTTATGGGTTATAAGGTAAAAACAAAACAAAAATGCTTTATTGACTGGGGTTGTATTACAATGCCAAATACTACGCTAATCAATAAATTACAGCTATCATTCTGATAAGGAGCTAACAATTAAGCTACCTTAATTACTATTTCATTAACAGCAAAAATTAGTGGATTTTTTCTCATTATCATCAACACACCAACCTCATTTATTTAATCTGTATTTTGATAAAGGTTTTGTGATTTTAGTGAACATTGTTTGGTGAATAATAGCTTGTAAATGAAAGACAAACAGGTTATATCACACCAGCAGGTAATAGTACTAATACAGCAGAAATCCAGCAGACACTAACTACATTTCTAAAATGTGTAAATGTGTGTGTGTGTGCACATGTGCATGTATGCTTGAGTATATATACTTTAGTTTACTCATTTATGACTATGATGAACCGCTGAATCTCCCACAATCCCCACAACTCACAATAAGACTGTACATAATGATTAAGCTGAAATTCTGAGATACCAGAACCATTTGTCATTGTTAAACATCTACAAAAAGGCACATATCCCTCCTGAAGAGAACACTGAGTAAAAATAGTAATCTCCAACTAGACAATATTCATGGCACATACATTATTATGTGCATGATTTCAATGGTATAATAATAATGCCTTGTTCATAATATGTTATCCTTGTTAAATTATTTTACTTTGATGAGAAAGTAAAAAAGCTTTTTTAATGGACAGTGTCCTGATCTAATTTTTTTTTAATAAGAGAAATCTAATAAAAACTTGCCATTTATGTGACTAAACAGAACCAGATGTTAACACAGAAAACAATAACTCTGAATCCTTCAACATTGTCAGCACAGAAACACAAGCTCAGTTATTTAACATTCAAAGTCATCTCACAAAATGGATCTATAAATTGTGAACAGAACACTAAATATCAGTTTGATTCTTAATTGCAACTTACCCACTCCTGGTCAATATATGCTGACCAAATTCTCAGCAATCATCAGCCACAATATGTCACACTAACTATGAATTTCTTCTATTGGTAAATAGCTTGAAAGGTTGAAAACTCATTCATACAAGTTAAGAAAATTAAAAAATTCAATTATCGCTGATGCTCTAAATAGCCATTATTTTCCAGATTCTGTGTCAGCAATAATTGACTTGGAATGAGATGACTTGGAATGTTAAATAACTGAGCTTTGGTTTTTCCAAATTCTTTAAATAGAGCCAATTAAAACAGTATTCCCAGACCAAAACAAAATAAAACATTATTCACAATGCAATATGAATGAAGAATATACCTATTTCATATCTTGTTCCACTAAGGTTGGCAGTTACATAATTCTTGCGCTTCTTTTTCTTCTTCAATTGCATTTTCAGCTGATTCTCATCATCCATGGGACCATCTGACATTGCCAAGTGTTCATCAGTGAGAAGTCTTGACTTGGCAGATTCACTTCTGATGTGCAGATTAGGAGGACTAATCTGTCCTCTGCTTGTCCTCTGCTTATCCAATCTGAATTCGAGTTCAGGACCATCCAGCAGCTTATCACTGGTGCTTTTAGTGCTCCTACTGGCACTTCTTAACGACACGCCATTGTGAAAGGATGAATCGTATTTTCCACTGGTCAGCGTCTTCTCATGTTTTAATAAATCTGAATCATGTAGCCTCTCCCTTGCTGATGGTCTCCTCTCCATATCAGTAAACATAGAACAAGTCTAATTCTGGAAGGAAAAATTAACAAGATTTCTTTTATCTGGACTAATATTGCACTCTTTGGTGTAGATTATAGACTATGAAATAGTGTGGACATTTTCTATGCAACATATTGTGATCAGAGCTCCTAATTAATGAAGAAAACGTCACATCAATTTTTAATTGTTCAGATAAAGTGCAGATAAACAGGACCACAATGGAAATAAGTGTTTTTACTTTCTTGTGCAATCCTCACATTTTAATGTATTAATGTATTTTAATTTTATTATATTTATTTACATTAGTGTACAAAATAAATCAAATTTAAAGAAAAAACACACACACACACATATAAACACACACACAAACAAACATTATTTGTGTTGCATATTTGCTAAGAACTATATCATATCATAGCAGCCTTAAAATATGTGTCTTTGTTATTTTTATTCTGTGTGTTGTGTGTGTGTATGATAATATCAATAAATGAATAAAAGCAGGCCTGGCTAATATGACTTAATTCTACTGGAACAGAATTAAGCCAAGAGAGAAATTATGATTTACAAACTAAAAACAAACAAACATTTTGTAATTTTGAGCCCGAACATTATGTGCTAGACTGAGTTCAGTGATATATCAGCTATCTGATAACTATAGTACAATATCATTTTTATATACATACAGTAAAATAAATACATATATGTATTAGAAAAAGCTTGAAATCTCTTAAATGATCAGCTATTGATGCAATGTTTAGATTGAACAAAGCAAATAGTTCACACTAATGATTATTCTTACAAACTACATGTTGTTATCATCTTTATTATCTTTTTCATGAACATCACAACTGTATATAAATGTTATTATTATTATTATTATTATTTGTATTTTTAGATTATATATATTGTTAGATGGATAAGATAAACTAGAAAATGTATTAGAGAAAACATTGTGGCTGTTGTGTAAAATATTTCTGTTTCCCAGAGGCCATACCAGATCATTAAAGGAATTTTATGAATCACAAGATATGTTTCTATTTTGAGGCAATATTAAGCCATACACAAATTTATGGATTATGTTGAAATCAATTCTGATGTTTGTAATATATATATATATATATATATATATATATATATATATATATATATTTGATGCCCAGCAAGGACAACATACATGACAGCATTCTTCTTATATATAAATCATACTGAATAAATATTGTTTATTTGCAATCACTAGAAGGTATCCAGGAAATACAGAATTTACTATAGCCTAACCTTTGTGTGTCAGTAACCTGAAAGCTGACATCAAAAACCAGGTAACGTCACACCTTATAAACACATATACTGACTGACAAGGCAGTAAATAAGAGAACAAGAAATTTTGGCAATTTACAGATCTAAAGATGCAAAAAATAAATCAATATCAACATGGAAATTCAAATTTTACTATACATGAACTAAGAGAGGAGATGTACTCATATATCAGAAGTGTGTTCAATTCAGATATATGGAGTAATACTGGGTTCATTTACATAACTATAGTACTATATAGCACAGTATTAGTAGATGGTGTTTGTCCATATAAATAGTTCATTTGTTCACTTAGCTAAATATTGATGGTTATCTTCCATTGCAGGAAAAAATGAATTCTTTACAAAAGGTTAAACAATTGTCATCTGGAAACATTGTAAATATCAAACCCCTTCTCATACCTACCACCTAAAGAAAGAAACAGACACATATTGAACAGATGAACACACACACACACCTCAGCAACTATATCAGCATTAATACAATATGCATTTAACTGAGTACCAGTTGTTTACCACATCCAGTAAACAGGCACATGTAATAACAATCATCAATGCAATCACTGTTTATGTTTGTAAATAACAAACAATTTTAAACATGCACATAAATGCATGTGTGTGTGTGTGTGTGTGTGTGTGTGTGTGTGTGTGTGTGTGTGTGTGTGTGTTCAGTACACAGCAATATTAAATAACTACACAACAGTCACTGGAATTGGCCATCAGATATTTGACCTGAACTAAATCTGACACAAAAGCCATTCTTGTCCACATGTTATTGACAGAAAACCAAACAATATGGCTCATTAACTATAAACTGGGCTTACTTCATTTGGCTACCAGCTAGGTGTCCTATATAATTCACCAGCTTTAAGCAGTAAATATTTGTTTCTCAGAAACATTTCTACATATAATTGATTTCAATATCCCATCAATATAGCAAAATTATCATTATTCTAGATATCATGAGTTGGGTTCAGTTGTTTACCCTAGATACTGGTCACATGTGGGACATCTGGCCGAGGAGCATATGCAGCAGGGAACAAATGCCACAAACACAGGGATTAGCCAGATTGGAACCAACAGCCTGGAGGTTTGCAGTCCAGCGATTTAACCACTTCACCATCAGAATAACTTTTAGCTATGATGAGAAAGCCATATCATGTAGATATTTATATTGTTGTGAGCATAATATATCTGTGAGCTAGGTACTAGGGTCAGTAATGAAGTGGCATAGGTTGCGTAAAATATTAAAGCTGACCTCTATGTCCATGTAATTAGTTTTGAGTGGTTATGAAATCAGCAGAGCAGGATTATCTTTATGCACACACTTTTAACCTAATTGGTAAACAATGATAGGTCAGGGCCCATCAATACAATGTAGATCAGGATTTTGGTGTCATTGAGGACAATTGTGTGTCCAGGTGGATGTAAAAGTTTAGAGAAACTGGCGACATCAAGCACTTTAAGAAGACCAGTATATCCGGTTGGTGACACCACACAACAGATGCCTTCCAGACTGGCACAGGAGGGAGGCATCTAACGAAACCATTAGAAACCAACTGCAGGTGGCCATACTTTGATCTTTGATGGTTAGCCACTCACCTCTAACATCTGGATTTAATTTCTGGCTAGATCATATCTGAAGGGTGTTTCATCTTTCAATTCACCTGAATATCTTTGAAGCTTACGGTGGACAACGTTTGCATTCTTTCTTTTCGAATAACAATGACTAAAAATCAAAACGACAGTTATACTGTCAGATTTGACACTTTTCACAATGCCTCATTCCCAGCCTTCATCCTTTGTTCACCGACATCAACAGTACTGCTATCAAACGAAAGCTGCCTGTTTTTGTGATATTAATAATAATATCTAGTTTTACAATGTTCAGCAGGATGCTAAAAAACACACACAAAATGTTTTTGAGAGGTTTTATTTTCTTCGTGATCAATCCAAAAAAACAAGTACAACATTTTAAAGATGATCACAACCCCCCCCTCATGAGTGTGAGCTGAATGTTAATTTATAATTGAATAAATTTGTCTTCCTGCATGTTATAACAGTTGTTGTTTTTTTTGGCCATATTATGTTTTACTCCACCACACACCTAAAATATGATACATTGTGTAAATATCTACAGAGAGTGTTGTGAAAACATGTAAGTTGATGACTAATATGAACACATTTATAACATTTAATGTTACTTCACAATAGCACACAGCCACTTCTAACGTATAAACTATGGGAGACTGTAGCCAGAGACTATTTCTCATTAGGAAAATCCATGGTGCAGTCCATGAGCCATTAATAAGTTATCAACAAAGTGTAACAAATTTAGCTACTAATATTTTTCTAGTAGCTTTACTTAAGAAAGAACAATAACAGTATGTATGTGACAAAACATAGTTCAGTTGTTTGGCCTTGACACTGTTCACGTATGGGACCTAGCTATGGCTAGGATGATCTGCTTAAGGAAACAAGTGCTACAAATGCAAGCTAGGGTGAGCCAGATTAGAACCCATAGCCCAGAGGTTTGCTATCGTTGCACTATCAGAATGCTCACATATTTATAGGAGTATTAGTAATGACTATATTAAACCAACTGTTGGTGCATTACCAGAAATGGTCTTAAATACATGATTCATGAAAGCTTTATTCTTCATAAGGTAATGCATCTAACTTGTCTATACTAATCACATTCCTAAATATGTCCTTAAACAAAACAAAAAGTCAATCTAGTGTACATCTAATAAAGCAAACAACATGTTCACAAGTTGCAAACTTTCCATATTTTATATGAAGAACATGTCTGAAAGTGTCTTACTATATATGGAACAGTAATGCATAACCAACTGCTGGCAAGCATAAACCTATTAGGACAAATTATATTAACTATAGAATTCAGAACAAATTCATGAGCACATAGAGACAGTAAAATATGGGTGGATCAAATATACCAGGCTATACAATTAAAATGGATACAAATTCCATCACATCTATGAAGAGTTCCAAAGAAAGCCGAGCAATACAGCTGAGGCTGAGTTACGGACTTGGCCGGAGAGATTATACTCTTAAACTAACTAATTAACTAACTAATATATATATATATATATATATATATATATACTGTCATGATAATAATGGGACAACTGATACAAAACTGTTGAAATCTTTTGTTCACATTCTATCCTATCACATCTCATATGACGTATCTTCCATATGATTTATCTTTAACAATTATTAATATGAAAACACAACAACTAATCTTCCTGAAAAATTAAAAATAAATAAACAACATTTCTGTTTGATATTAACCAAAAATAGAACATTACCCCCATTTGTCACTGACTATCATTAACAATTCATCCATTTGGCAGATTTGCTTGTATTAATAACGTTAAAAGATGAATAGATTTGGTTGAGCACAGGATTTGGATAAATAATGTTAGTTAATTGTTACTGTGATGCCTGGTTATGGAGGTATACCAAACATAACATGACTTTTACTAAACAGTAGACCTGTAATATAAGTACTACAACAGAAATGTGTTCTGCCTATATCAACTGCAATACTGAGAAATAAGTAAACATTTAGAAATAGGCTGCACATGTGTGTACATACAGCCTTATTGATTATGTGACATACCTAGACAGTGTATTGTGCCAATTTAATAATGTATCAATCCATCTGTGACTATTTCAACAATGTATACTGTTTAAATTGGATCATGTCATCTTACACATACACACGCTGGGATTGTGCACTATCACGACTAGATCTATATGTGACTAGACGTCTATAATCAATGTCAGTTAGTCAAGCAATACAAGGTATGCCAGTATGACATAGCCACATATATAACATATTAATTGGTGTATTAATGATAACTAGATCTATGGTAACAATTATAAGAATCTACAATTGTATAAATGTATAAATTGTGCAACACATATTAAAAATATCTTAATTCCGTGTTTGGGATGTTATCCATAGCCTTGTACTCCTAACCTACACGTTGACATTATGTCAGCTCGGTTGTCAGAATTAGAATATTAAAGTCGGTTATGAGAGTACACGGCTATGCTGCCCTCACTGGTCTCAACCTCGGGTAACTTTAATCATCAAGTTCATGAAGTCGAATGAATTTTTAACACCCAATGCAATATTCTTGAACGTGAAGAATTTAAAATCCAACAATTTCATATTCATTCCAATATCACACTAATAATTATCACCAAAATCAAGATCATTAGTCATTACCATAATCACGACGAGCATGATTATGATCATTATCATAATCATGATTTAGATCTAGATATCAGTCTGAGATATGAATATCACAACTCGCTGTAAAACAGTGAAATTTGCAATGAGATATAAGAATTGTCACTTCATCTTGTTTGTAATATATTCAAGCCAAACATAATACGGTAATATAATACCTTTGGCAACATTTGAATGACTTACCAAAGACATAAGGCCAGATAAGCCGCGCGAATCTCCCCTATTTACTCCAACAAGCGACAGCCGCCATATTGATTACATCACATGACCACTACGTCATCCTTGACAACGGCCTAACATCTAGTATATTGATGGTAAATATTAACACTAACATATTTCCCAGTACATAAATTTCTTTGCAGCAAGCAATTTTTGTCATATAACATCTTGTATTCCTTTGATTATTTTGTGTTTTGTATAATTAAGTTATATTTTACTAGTTAATCACTGTTTTGAAAACATCATAAATTATTATATGCTGTTAAATATTTTCTCCACGACCGATATCATTATTAGTATTACTAATACTTATACTGCTGTTCCAGTTCTTAATTATACTAAATATCAGTTTATGATTTGTACTTTGTAATTATGTTTAGTAATATTTAGCACATATTGTTGAATTAGATGTAACTATGCCGGGAAGGCCCAACCAGATGATAAGCCGACTTAATCATAACGGTTCAGTAGTCAGTGTTATTTTTAGACAGTTACCTAATGAACCCCTCATGACCAAAAAGGTTTTATATGCTGAAAGGAAATGGAAGGTTGTGGGCACAATCCATGTCAACCACAAACAAATATAATAGTGTTGTCGTTTGTTGTTGTTCTCGTGTTGTGTTGTTGTTGTTGTTGTTACTGCTGTTGTTGTTGTTGCTGCTGCTGCTATAAATTAACCTGCATGTAGTTGAGGCCTCTCATCATTCCTCAGTGAATAATTGAGACGACCGGGGAACATGTATTTTAGAAATTTTAAATGTTTTGATTATTGCTTTAAGCTTAATTTTGTATATATCAGGACACGAAATTACTTGAAATTATCGCCCAGCAAGTCTATCTAGCAATCAATATATTTCTATACTTTTTTACTTATTTATTGGGAAGTCTTCCTGCTAGGCGCTCCGACAGGTCGAAGTAGTTAAATATCGGAGATATATACACCTGGAATACTGTGGTAGAAATGAACTGTTTGTCATTACAGGCCAATCTGCAGAATTAATCAATTTTCTAAAGTTTTTGCCTACCAATCCTGATGCCACCATTCCAGTTAGGTTACTATCGTGTGACTATCACAATTCGCGGGTAAACCTTCTACCTGTGCTGGAACTGAAAATCAAATATTAAAATTATTTATTATCAAAAACATCAGTTTATTTTAGGTGAGGAAAGTAGGGAAGTCATTGGCTTGAATTTATTGTCGTTGATTCTGTTGTTGTTGTTATTATTATAATTATTGTTGTTGTCGTTATTTTTATTATTGTTGTTGTTAATGTTTATTATTATTATTATTATTATTATTATTATTATTGTTGTTGTTGTTATTGTTGTTGCTGCTGCTGCTGTTCTTGTTGTTGTTAGAAACCATTTCTTGCTTCCTGTAAATTCAGACAAGTTGAACCTGAACACATAACGCTTCAGCGAAATTAGATTCGATATTGACAATAGTGAACAGACTAGGTGATACTACACAATACAGAGTCACTCAGTTAGTAAAGAATTCAACTTTAGGATGTGGGAAGAAAATTAGAAGGTGTTTATAGGAGTTCATTTATTAATTGCACTAGTTTAGCATTAAACAATAGGCCCGTGCCTCACTAAACTGGCTACCATATGTTAATACTGCACGGCTCACTAGTTGATTGTACACACTCTGCTTATGTAAAGTTGAATTTGAACTGCACTGTTATAAGTTATGAGACCAAAAATGAGCATATACAGAACCATCAGGATACAAACTTTCTTTAAGACCACTTGAATGTGATTGAATCACGGGGGAATAATTATAATTATCGGTGCTCCGACGGAGAACCGGTGGCGTAGCCATAAAAAAGGCTACAGGCAAAGAAATGGCGTAGTACTCGCCATTACCTTATTCTGGATATAATAACCGCCTAGCGAAAACATCGGCGTTTATCGAAGCATTTATCTGCCAGGATGACGGGCACACTCTAATCTCAGCTGTAACGATTAACTTTTATAGAATCTTGCTATCGACACACACACGCACGCACACACACACGCACACACACAGGTGTAATCAAATTTTCCCAATAGCTAGCTTAATATTGCTTTTATTAAGAACGACACATATAATACATGGACAAGCGTAAATTTGGCGTCTGGTACACTTCACACAGCTGACTGGCTGAGGACCTGTATTATATAATCTCTTACTGTGTCTGATGTTGACACGTACACGAGTAAAACGTTGAATAGAAATGTTTATCAACACTAAGCCAAGCAGCACCCGACGACGTATCTATATTGACTAGAAACGTGACTTAACATAATTATTTTCTGCAATAAATCACAGACCGGTTTTTAAAGGTACATACAAAGGTACATATTTTTTATCGGGCTGAATATCTGTCGGCAACAGGCAAACGCGATACATCCACGAGAAAAGTCGGTCTTAATCCTGTACTTGAAATCATCTGGTAAACGTATTGATATATAAAAGGCACAACAATTAATTGAAAGTTGTTAACTCTTCACCGTTTATAAATACACTAAATATTGCTATTCCTCACATGGTTATTAAAGGAATTAATTTATTTCTCGCAATGGTTTTATCCCGTGATCCCAATTCATAAGTGCATTTTAAGTAGAGGGCAAAATTTAAATTCCTAAAACATAGGACGGTTGGAAGGTCGTGTGAACTTATATTAGCAAATAGATTAGATCATTAAGATCGTGGATCTCAAAAACGAATCACTGGCAAACGTGGCCACAGGTGGTAAAATAGGAATTATAAATGTTAACAGTAATTTTGGTTAAATTGCTAAAAACTGGGATGAATGAACGATATTCTATACAAGCCGTTTTAAGTGCTCCTCTTCCGGATATGTACTTCAAATGAGTATGATTCATCACACGCTTACATTTTATAAAAGAACAAAATATAGTAACCCATGAAATTGAAAGACTTAGTTCAATCTAACAATTATGATATACAACTTGGAACATAATTATGATTATGTACATGGCTTTAATAAACGGTAATAAATTGGCGTGTATATATATGAATATATATATATATATATATATATATATATATATAGCCTTGTGTGTGTGTGTGTATGTGTCTGTGTGTGTGTGTGTGTGCACGCGCGCATATGTGTGTGTGCGCGTGCGTATACGTGTGTGTGTGTGTGTGTGCGTGCAATGACAAGCAGTTCAGTAGGTGGTACTATAATGTCATAATAAAGGGTATTTATCACTTTGACAATATATGGCACCTCTTCTTCTTCAAAACGCTAAACGCCTTTCTCTGCAGTAGTTATAATGAACACAGTGAAACGGGTACGGTGATGATAATCACGATGATGATGATGATGACGATGATGATGATGATGGAGGGAGGGTATATGAATAACACCGATATCACAATACAAGGGGTCCGTCATAACCCTGATATACTCCATAAAAAGTATACAACGTTCGTAATACAACAAATAAATGCATAGTGTTTAATGAGTGTCCTATGAAGGCTGAAGCTATTTATATACAATGGCTGGCCGTGTTGGTTATACTGGCAGGTCCGTTTCGCCTGCAGGCTTCGTATCGGCGCTGTTGTCAGGCTGGGTGTTAGAATCGTCAAATCTGTCCGTGGGAAGAGCCAACTGACCCTCAGACCGGCCACTAACTGCCAGATACTTATCGACCACCTGCTTCCAGTTAACTACCTCATCGATTCGCATAGTGGCACGGCTGATGTTGGCATCTGCGAGGAAATCTGTTAATGAGGAAAGAAAACAACTCTCAGTCTAGCAAGTTGATCGTGATTCTGGTTGTAATGCAGGTAGAGTAGTGCCGCTAATGGAAGTGAGAAATTAAGTGAGAAGTTATTTGTCTCACCCCATGGCGGTCAAATTAGCTTTTTGGCATTTCTAATTCGAATTACAAACCCCGTGCCAATACAATTTCAGTTAACCAAGGAAACTATTATTTCTTAGCCATTAAAACGGGGCGCTTACACAGATATATTAAATTTAATTACAATAATATGTTAGGAGATGTACATATCTATTTTTTAACGGTTTATTCAATGTTCATTAGGTTATGCATTATTCATACGGTTGACATGAATTACAGCTGTGAAGGCATAAGACAACATTAATAACAATAAAAACAACAACACAAATACTAATGAACTATAACAATCATTATATTTTGGTACTGACCGCCGTCAGGAGATATCTGAGTATTACGTCGGACCATATTCTTCAACCAACTATTATTGGCTCCGTGTGGCCCTTGACCGTCTGCCGCTCTTGCGTCCATGTGTGTTTCCAAATCTTCTTCCTCGTCAATATAGTGCTGTGCGTGCATGCTACAGACTTTGCCTTAAAATAGAGTTCGTTACTGATAATAAGAAAATGCACAACAATTGCTAGTACTGTCGGTACTGTAGCACAACAACAATAATTGCTACTGATACTCCGAGTACTACTATCTCTGATATTGCTGATACTACCACGGCTACAACTACATGTATTACTATTACCACCTACTCAAGTGAAAATACTGCTGCTGCTCCTGCTACTTCTGATGCTACTACTACTACTACTACTACTATTATTACTACTGCTGCTGCTGCTACTACTACTACTACTACTACTACCACTAATAATAATAATAATAATAATAATAATAATAAATCTTGCTGACCTCTATGCTTGAAGAGTACTTTGGAGTATACAAACAACTTGGTGACTAAGTTTAGTGGCGATGGCGTAGCTGATGTTTTGTTCATGTTTCGGAAGAGTTTCGCTCGGCCGAATTTCCATTCTGTATCCGATTGAGCCTGGATCCTCTGGTACGTGTCGGACATCATGGCAATGAGGAGATTGATCAGGACTATGAGAGAAACCAACAGATAAATGCCGAATACGATTTTCGCCAAGTCCACGGACCACGACGGGTTCCTGTGGATTGGCGGCAGGCTTTCGGGTTCGACAAGGCCGAACAGCGCAAAGAAAAGCATCTCAAATGTCTGTATCACCGAATCGGTGATCGCCCCACCGGCACCAGTCCCGTTTCCCTTGTCCGGATCCTGTGGTATGGCGTCGTAGACGGGCTGGTACACTGCGGCCAGGTTGAGAGTGAAGCCCGCCATAAAGATGGAAAGAATGACGAGAAAGCGCACGAGGTCTTTCATCAGATCGCGTATGATGATCGCCCAGGGTCCAAAGAGGTGATGGAATGACAGGAAGTCCATCAGCTGAGCAAAGCACAACATCAGCGCGAAGCCGAAGAACTGGTTCCGTATGTAGATGCATTCTAAGCGTTTGTTGTTGACGCCGGCCGCTTGGTCGTCTGGCTTCACGGAGAAGGGAAAAGCAAACCCGATTATGTGCACACAGACGCCGACGACACAGATGACGAGGATGATGACCTTTATCCAACCGAGGCCGGCACGATCTTCGGGATTGGTCAGCTGCGACACGATTAGTCCGGAGAGCCACGCCAACAGGAGCCACTCGTACCAATGCGGCAGCAGGTCGCCGGACCAAGAGATCGGCACCAGCGGTATAACCACGGTCAGGATGAAGAGCACGATGAGATAGATGTGCGACACCAGGTAGGACATGAACTTGATGACCGGAACCTTGTTGAAGTTGTGCTTAAACGGCAGCGACAGCGCCAGCCAGACGGGCGGCACCACCAGCATCATGATGAAGAGGACCAGCATCTTCCATCCGGACCAGTGCGACAGGTGTCCCATCCAAACCTCGGACAGGTACTTCTGCACCGACGGATGGGAGACGACCTCCTTTTGTTCACACTCGATCAGTATGTCTAAAAAAGGACTGCCTCGGTTATCCACAGACTTCAACAACATCCCGGCGCCGTTTATACTCGACGCTATGGCGTTTAGTTCGGTCGCCATCGATTCGCAATAATCGCCTACGGCAACCAGATCCTTCGCGCGTTCCTTCTCCTTAATCGCCAACAGCCTGAACTGCTGTGACAGCTTAACCGCCGTCTCCACGGGCGCTTTCGATACCAAAATGAATTCTTCGATGCAAGCGTTGTTGCTTTGTTTTCCAACCACCATCAGGTCGAAGGTGAACTGGAAAAGGACAAAAACCCAGTGATAACGTCACAATGTAAGGCTCATATATTACTACTGGGAAAGACCCCCCCCCCCACACACACACACACTGCTCCTAAACGAATTAGATGGCTTATTGTATTTTATAATCTTAGCCGAGCAAACCTTCTTGTCTTCCATCAGGATGTGCGTGTCGTGGCCCTTCTTCATCAAGTAGCTGAGTACTTCGGCATGATTGAAGGCGGCGGCGTAACAGATTGGGACCTTGCCGTCTTTCGTTTCGTACTTCGGACTTGCTCCTGATTCAATGAGAAGCTTAACAACGGGAAGGTGGCCTGCCTTCGATGAAAAGTGTAGCGGTGTCCATCCATTCTGGAAAAAGTCGTTAACTGTTATGGGTTTTGCTGTGATTATATATATATATATATATATATATATATATATATATATATATGATATATATAATAGATTAAAGAAGTATGTATACCCGTATACAGACATAATGACATCTGCTAGAACATACAAACCTTATCATATACATCTATATCAGCTCCTTGGCCAAGTAATAAAGCAACCATATCAAGATGTCCATTAGATGCAGCTAAATGTAAGCCTGTACGACCCCTTTTATCTTTCACGTGCAACTGACTCGTGGATTTGCTTAGCAGTAAACTCACAACTGTGGTGTGTCCATTTTGAGCCGCCAAGTGAAGTGGAATAGAGCCCTACATACCAAAAGAAATTCACACACACACATATATATATATATATATATATATATATGCGTGCGTACATGTGTACGTGCGTGAGTGGATGCGTGTGCACCTGCGTGAGTGCGTATGTTTGTGTATGTGTGTGCGTGCGTGTGTGTGTATGTGTACGCGCCCGCGTGTGTGGAACTGTTCACAACACGGATATCTATCTGTCCTGTCTGTAATCTACATATAAAGCCAATACAGATACGAGCATCATAAGTGTAACACGGTGTATGTTATTGTTCTTACGTTGACAACAGTAGGAGCATCAGCTTGGACACCGGGATAGTTCAATAAAACGCGAACCAATCCTTCATGACCAGATTGAGCTGCCATATGGAGTGGTGTAAATCCATGCTAGAACGTAATATAGGAAAATTATTTAAAATAGCAATTACTTGTATCAATGTGTTGACAAATGATAAAATTGTATACAGAAACATGAACCATATCACTATTATTAATAGCAAGGCACTAAATAAATTGATCATCGATTAATGATCCTTGATTATTCTATATCGAGATAATAATGAAGTAACTAAACCGTGATAGGACGGGTTGCTACTTACCTCTGGGCCAGTTTCTCTTGTCACATCTGTAGCTCCGGTATGTGGTGGCTCACTACAGACCGTAGCCGGCACTTTAGATAACATCTCTCGTACAAATTCCGTCTGTCCATAACGAGCTGCTACGTGTAAAGCCGTGAAGCCAGTCTAAATATAAACAATAAGATACGACTATATAATCACGATGACGAACACAAATCCCTTCTGATTGAGCTATCTAAAATATACTAGAAATATTAAAATGGAAGTGTGCCTTATGGTTAACTGACCTTCGTGCTAGTTACCCTCCAGGAGACTTTCTCTTTAAGAGCCTCTAATACGGTAATATGTCCAAATTTGGCTGCTAGATGAATTGCGGTCATTCCATCCTAAATGTTTTTTAACAAAATATTATTGTTGTTGTAATTATTATTATTATTATTATTATTATTAACGACTTATCCTTATTAAGAACAACATAACCGAAATTTGACTAGCGATTGTTCACGTGATTAACACAAGTAATACTTAGAATGCAATAATATTATCACAATCCAGACTACTTACAGCATTTTCATCTGTTGCCGACGCTCCAGCATCTAACAAGACTCGAACAACATCTGCATGACCTCCAGCAGATGCTAGATGTAAGGCGGTGGAATCATTTGTCTGTAATCAAGAAACGAAACCCATAGATACATTAAAAATCATGAACGTTTAATAATTACCTATATGAAACTGTGTATGTTCTATCAATGATATAAAACGAGTGAGATTTATTAAATGATTCTCAAGGACAAACTCTCAATAAATAATTTTATTTTAGAGATAAAATAAAATCTAGACCAGCCTCATAATGTTAACCTTGCATGCAGTCATTTGTCTATTTTGAACGATATTTGTTAGGCACGAAATTAACTTATATCTGGGTTTACTTTTACTTAAACCATTTAGTTTAAAAAAATTATATTAAACCAACAGTCAGACAAGCATTATATTTCTAGGTGAACATTATGATTTCAGAAAAAAACATGGGGGAATTTGTCTATTACTAACGCGTGTGAATGGTAATGGTAATATTTTGTTTATGAGTTACCTCATAAATGAATCAAAATTTTTGAGAACACCAAGTTTCGTCTTATATCCGATGAGCTATCAATCAATATAGTGAAGAAATTCCATATTCGTTAATTATAATGATAACATTTATATGAGATATCTAAAACATTTACCCTATTTCTAGCTGTAGTAACCACAGTTTTGTTGAAGCGCATCAATTCCTTTACCACGGCTACACTCCCCTTGGATGCTGCGATATGGGCACATGTCATTCCATTCTGAAAAATGCCGGGAAATTTTGTTTTCTATCTTGTATACTTATGTTTTCAATCATAATTTGGGCAGTTACGTAGTGTATTATATAAATAGTAAATGCACCATCTCATACTGATGAATAATAATTTATAGACAAATGTTACTTTAATGCATCCTATTTATTCCCAAGCCACATAAATTGTGTGTGTGTGTGTGTGTGTCTGCGTGTGTGCGTTTGCGTGCGTGTGTGTATGACTGTGTGTGTGTGGTTGAAGTGGGTGCATCCATGCATGCATGTGTACATATGTACATACACATGCACATACAGTTTATTTAAAAAATATTTACAACAATACATACATAGAAAGTACATTTATAAAAGGTAAAAGTTTATTTATAATAAATAAGATTTGTTGTTTGTTTACCATCACAAGGTATTGCAACTTAAACGTTTTGTTTCTTTTTCAGAATGATGTATTTTATTTTTAAAACAGAAAATATTATCAAGAATGGCTACCAGCAAAAAGAAGTCCTATGAATTAATTCTATGGCGTCATGCGGTAGAACATGCTAAAGTACTGGTTACTATGGTATCTTTTGAAGGGATGTTTATTATTAATCATGCTTATGTAACTACACTTAACAAAACAAAAAAACGTCTTGGCTATGGATCTATTTGTTAACCCAGGAAAGACTCCCTAACCGTCGACTCATATTAATACTGCTGTCAAAAAGATCTATACCGCTACATGCTACACGACATGCAGTGTGGAGCTACCTATCTACGAGACAGTGTTACGAACTCACCTCATCCTACAGTAACAAAAGTTACATAATCAGAAAGAGACATTAATATTCAAGGCACAAATCATAACATGAAAGAGGCTATAGTAAACAAAGTCTGAAATAAGAACTAAATCTGAAATACAGAGAAGTAACGTGATGACTGTATACCGGAAAAGTATTAAAAGAATTCCGAATGACTAGTGTATTGTCTGATAACGAATGAAATAAAAGTAAACTCTTTAATAATAACCCTTGACAAAAGTTCAGATGTGTTTTATTGGAACGTCGTCATTCCTCTGTTATCGAAATAGAGCTGTTGTTTGCTATACGTGCTTTTATAAGTGCTTATAGGTATAAATACTACTAAACAAGTAACTGAATACCAGTTTTTGTTTTGTTTTCGTTTTACAGAAACACGATCACTATAACATAATTTTAAAAATAAGACCATCGAGGTTTAAATAAGAGAATCGAAATTTACGATATATAGCAAAGAACATGGACTCATGAAGATAACTCGGCTATATATATTAATGTGTTTACAGTCTGTACTGGCAGAAGAGCAAGACAGTTTATGAGAAACAAAACTCTGGCTTATTAAGCAACATATTCAAACAATTTATGAATACCGATATTAGTCAAAGAAATAATTTCAAAGCACTTACAGATATGTGCTACGCAAAACCATTATATATATATATAAAGTCAATATTTAGAGCTACTAGCAGTGAATAAACACTATTCAAGATTCAAAATAATTAAAATAAAAAAGTGAGCGATAGATAATTAAGACTTTATTTTCAAAGACATATAAAATATATTTGCAATGGTATTGCAATTAAAGTTATATTTTTGAAATATCAGCAATTTAATAATAATTTTTTATTGGTTTATGTGAGCTGTGGTGGAGATGTTTTTCCTAAAAACCCAGATTGTGATTTATAATTTCGATAAATATATTATAAAATTTGCATTTTAAATTTATTATTAAAAGATATAGATTCTTGATTCATTCTGACAACTCTCTCTCTCTCTCTCTCTCTCTCTCTCTCTCTCTCTCTCTCAAATCTCGACGTGGGGATGTCTGAAGGGTGTTTCATCCTTCAAAACACCAAACATCATCATCATCATCTCTCTCTCTCGCTCTATCTCTCCCTTCTCTCTCTCTCCTCTCTCTCATATATATATATATATATATATATATATATATATATATATATATATATCCATCTATCCATCTATCTATCTCTCTAACAGACAGTTGGAGTAACTAGTTTAATATTTTAGGCATATTATTAATGTTAGTAATTGTTTATCAATAGAGTACAGTGATATAATGATAGAGATAAAGTGATACAGTCAGAAAAAGAGAAAAGAGAACTACCAGTTCATTATATTCATGATATGTGCAAACTATACGAACAAGATGATAGCTAGCAAAGAAGAGAAATATTAATTAGTTTATTTGTTAATTAATAGAGAAAAGAGTGAGCTATGAAACTTAAGAAAGAATGAAATTCGCTTCCGGCCCAGCATTTCCACTTACCGTATTTGCCATGGTCACAAGTTCTGGACGATGCTTAAGAAATAATTTCACTACATCTGAATGATCGTTTTCTGCCGCTAGGTGGAGTGGTGTCTGTCCTTGCTGTGCACAATAAACAACAGCTAAATCGTGAATTTGTTCATAATTATAATACCCCGACTCCATAAATATTTTGCATCATCATTACGTCACAAGTATTTAACATTTTATAAAGCCCTTCTGCCGTCATATTAGCAGAGCCAGTTTTGTGACACTTTTCGCTTCTCTCTTTTAAATAACCAGTGAGGATTGCAAATGTACCTCACAGTGTGTTAAAGTGTGATTACTGAAAATTATCTTACAAATGTAAAATCTCAAAAACTGTAAATCTCAACCCTAATGTGTAATTAGTTGGGCAACCAGGCCTCCTCAAGTAAATTAGGGTTTTTATTGGAGATTACAACTTTTCGTTTGTTAGTTGTCTGGGTGATATATATTTATACATTTAATTTATATAATGTAATTTAAATATGTTGTAACACTATTAAATATATGTTACAGTCAATCTGTATAATCAGGTAATGCGTATATTATCTGAAAAAAATATGTATTTTACTTGAAATTTTCAGGTAATGTGTATTAAATCTCAGTGTGCGATATATGTATTATCTGAAAAATTCAGGGAATATACATATTAGGCCTACCTGATTATACAGGTTAACTGTAATATATATATATATATATATATATATATATATATATTATAATATCATCGAATAAAAACCTATTACTATACCCAGAAACGGACACGTCGCTCACTCATATATCCGTGTTACGAGCTTGTTTATTCTCAATCATATGACACTATTTTCTGTTTTTATACTCACAACATCTGTAGCGTTGGCATCAGCTTTCATTTTCAGCAGCATGTTACACACTTCTATCTGTCCCTTCTGGGCTGCCATATGAAGGGGTGTCTTCTTGGCCTTGGATTAATCATAAAGAAATATTGATGGGTGTAAAATTGAAATAGTCACTGGAACATCTCGACTAATAATAATACAATAACAAAGGGAGTTATTCTGGTTATATAAATATATACACGGGGAAATATATTTCTGTCAATCAAATTAACTTCCCAGACGCTAAAATGTATTCATATGTTTAATCAACATCGAACAGTTATACCTGAGAAATTAAGCTAAGTACATTGTTGACAAGGAGAATGTCAGAAGCATGATGTTCGTATGGAATTTAGTTCGTAGTAAACACTTACTAAAGACATCGCGTCTATGGAAGCTCCATGGGTCTCTATCAACACCTTTACCAGCTTCATGTAGCCGTTTTCTGCCGCTAGATGTAGCGGCGTTACACCAAGTTTTGATTTGGCATTGACAAACGCACGATGCCACAGCAATACATCAGCAACTCCCTCGTGTCCATTCTCTCCGGCAAGATGAAGAGCGGCTTTGCCATGCTACGAGAGGATATTATTGGGTTACAGCAGCACGTTTAATACAACGACGTAAAGAGACGAAAACTAGCAACATATTTGAGGTAGATGAGGAAATCAGCTTAAAACGCGGTACCTCATCGAAAACATCCACCCTGGCATTGTGCTTTAGCAGGATCTTCACAATATCCAGATGACCTTGTTCACTGGCGACCAACAAAGGCGACCAGCCATTCTGTTAAAATATCAAATAACAGTCGGGTTGATACAAGGGTCATGAAATAATAGTTTGACACGACAAATGTTTCACAATCGTGTTCTTTAACATGGTAACACCGTGTGCCGAGCCTCGTACCTTTGCTTGTTTGTTGACGGCGGACTGCGTTTTTGATGGTCCAATATGTTTAACAATTTCAATCATTATGTCCGCGTTACCTGCCCTGGCACAGTAATGTAACGGGGTTTCCTGAGTCTGTAAGAGTAAGTGGCATTAATGTAATCATTGGATAAATAGAGATATTTATTGATTACATCCAGTATCATCTGTCGTTATTCTTGGTTAGGACAGAGGTCGTTTCGTCTTGAGTTATTTCAGGTAAGAGCCGCGGTCCATTGTAATACGCATTAATTTACTGACAGTGCCCTTAGAAAACATCACACGCACACACACACGCGCGCGCACACACACCAGGCATGGGATAATCGTAATCGGTGATCGTAATCCATTGTAATCGGTTACATGATCTCAAGTAATCGTAATCGCAATCGCCATTTCCAGATGCAATCTAATTGTGTTTGACACAAGGTGTTTGATTATTTACCACGTCATATCATGCCAGAGATGCATTAAAGTAAAACATTGCTATAAATTATTATTCATCAG